>PVLA01002282.1:81236-91416 GCA_004027455.1 Hydrochoerus hydrochaeris
CCCTCCCCCTCCTCTCTCTCCCCCCTTCCCCATCCTTGTCTTGTTTCACACTGCATACTGAACCCAGCGTCTTCACACTGAGCTACATCCGCAGCCCTCCCCAAACCTTTTCCCCCCTTTTTATTTTGAGGCAGAATCTCACTAGGTCCCTAAATCCCTAAGTGCCCAGGCTGGTTTGAACTTGCAATCTGCCTGCCTCAGCCTCCCAAGCAGTGCTGGTATTACAGGCCGGGCTGCACCACACCTGGCCAAGAAATGTCTCACTGAAAGCCAGCTTTTACCACAGAGCTTACAACGCAGTTACACTCCGATTTGCCCACCTCACTGTTAAAAAGCCTCAGGTATTTCCTCACTCAAGGAAACAGAACACATGCGAGAACAGGGAAAGGAGAGGAGGAAGAAGGAAAGAAAAAGCCAGTATTTGAGCAACCGAGTAATTATTTTCCTATCCCAGTTAGCTGTGCCGCTTTTGGAGCGAGTGGGTCTCTGCTGTTCTTCCTGTGGGACCACACATCCCACCGGACCACACATCGCAGGGGAGAAGTTTACTCCTTTTTCTTCTTTTAAGTTTACTTATTTTTACAGACTCTTAAAACTACTGAGCTGGGTCACAGTGCTGAATAAATGTCCATGTCTCTGTGCCCTGGCACTGATTGCTACCTACAAGAGGTCACAGTCCCTCGGGAGCCGTGGCATTTACTCCTGCATAGGTGACAGGTCCCGAGGCCACCAGGACCCCTGAACCACCAGAGCTGGGCTCCTGACGAGTGGTTTCCTGTGCACTGCGCACCCCTGGCTGTCTTAAAAGACAGGTGTCTTGGGTGACGACCTTGCAGCATGATGACACACCCACACGTGACTGTCACCAAAGCCCAGAGCCCAGTGTCACTGGGGTCCCACCCCAGACATGCAGTAAGCCCGCAGCTCCGCAGCTGTCACCTGGCCTTGGCCACTCCGCCCTGGCCACAGCCACGTGCCTGTACATGAACAGCCCAGCCGCTGGCCCCAGCTGCTGGCCACACACAGCTGTCCCGCAGGCAGGAGCCACTCGGGTGCCAGCTGACTCGAGCCTGCAGCTGCCCCCCAAGGAGCCGCTGGCCAAGGTCGGCCAGCACGGCCATCTGCTGGCCCGAGGCAGCTGGAATGAGGTCTCCCAGCAGCCCCCCAAAGGAGGAGGAGATCACCTGTCCTTAGTGGGTGCCCTGTCATGCAACCTGCCCTGGGCCATCATTCCTGTGGGGTAGAAGCGAATCGGGACCCTCATTGGCATCTACCGCTCTGCTCAGCGCTGTGCCCGAGTTCTGCATGGGCCCTGGGCCTCACCTGCAGCCCCCTGGGCCGGGGCTGCTCTCCTGGGCACTCAGCACCCTCTGTTTGTCCACCCTGCCCCTTCAGGTTTGTTGTATCTGCTACCTCTTGTACACTTCTCAGCTACGGGACAAGGCAAAAAGGGGCCACCTATCTGCACCCAGCTGTCACTGTCCTCTGGATTACACCCCACTTCCTTAGAATGTCTAGGTTCCCTGTTTTTGTTTTGAGACAGCATGTTGCTATGTAGCTCAGGCTGGCCTGGAACTCATGGAGATCCTCCTGCCTCAGCCTCCCAAGTGCTGTGATCACAGGTGTGTACCTCCACATCCGGCAAGTGTGTGGGTTCAGACACCACCCTAAGAGCCTATGCAGGAAAGAAGACTCAAGACTCTTCCTTCAGGGATCCCTGGGCTCTTCCTGTCATGAACCCCTTCTCTCTGTTCTCCACTGTACTCTCACTCAGGCCACTGAGTTTCTCACTTTCCTGTCACTGGATGCAACACCCGAAACCCGCAGTTTAAAGGAGAGGAGTTTAGCTTAGCTCACGGTTTCAGGGGATTCAGTCCATGGTTTCCTGGCTCCAAGGCCAGAGCATCAAGAGCTGCTCGGTTCATGCTGTCCAGGAAGCTGACAGGGGAACAGGGCCAGGGAGGAAGGGGAGGACCCAATACAGACTCCAAGGTCACACTACTCGGACCCACCCGGACACACTCTGCCGGCTGATTCCTACTGTCACTCGGTGCGAGAAGCTCTGCCACGTGATCACCTTCCTACATCCGAGAGCCCTCGCTCATCTGTCCGTGCATCCCGGATGTGACCACCCACACACTTGTGGGTGTGTCTGCGCTGGACCACAGATGACCCTTGGGCCGGGCCAGGTGGCGACGCGGCTTTGGAGCTTAGGCAGGGGAGGCGGCTCCCCTGAGAGGTTTGGTGATTGAGGCGGATGTCCGAGTGTCCCAAGTCCCAGCAGGCCTCTTCTTGTTTCCCAAGCAATGGTGGGCGCTGTGGTTTGTGGTTTTGGGACCTGTTGCACGCTGTCAGACGCCAGCTCGAGGACATGCTGGTTTCAGTTGGCACGGAAAGGGGCATCCTTTGATTCGCTTTCCTTCCTCGGGGAATAGGGGACGCACCGGAAGCCACCCACTGGGGACACATGCGTGCCACGCTGGGATTCCCTGGGACAGTCCCAGGTTAAGGTCTGTTTCTCAGAAAAGTTATTCACAGGGCCCGCTGAGTAGGGAGGAGCCCGGAGCCACCGTGGGCATCTCTTAGGGACGGAGTAAAGACAAATCTGACACTCAGGGACAGTCAGTCCCTGCGTCTATCAGTCTCCAAGATCCAGAGCCAGGAAAAGGTTTCTGCTCAAGCAGTGGCCCTGATACTAGATATTCGGGGGCCCTTTGGGCCACCTGGAATTTTTACAAATGTATCATTACATTTCCTCGACACAGAGGCTGCGCGGCTCTGCAGAAGTAACTGGATGCTTCCATACACGTGTTTATGGCACACTCATGTCACAGAAAGCGGATTCCGTCACCGCAGACGTTTATCATTTGGTGTAGAAGACATTCCAGCTCCTCTCCCCAGCTATGTTTTGAAATATTCAACTAATTGTTGCCAGCGGTAGAAGTTGTCTCTCCTGCCCAGCTGCGTGGGCGCCTCTCCCCAGAACCCCCTCCCTGGCCCCTGCCCCCTTTATCACACCGTCCTGTAACCCGGGTCCCCCATTCTATTCCTTAGTTTCAGAGTTTGCAAAGTGCTTGCCCAAAGCTGAGTGCAGACAGCTCTGCCGCACAGTGTTCTGGAGAGAAGGATAATGGGCCGAGGAGATGGAACAGGAGTCCGAGCCGGGGTCACCCGCGCTCCATCCGTGTCCCCACCGCTCCCCGCGCCACTGGCGGGGTGCACAGCCACTGCCCGGTCCCGAAATGCCACACCTGTGTAGGGGCCAGGTGCGGGCAGGGCCTGGAGCTTTGGGTCCAGAACGTGGACAATACCAGGAGAAACAGAGTAATTGGGAGCCTGGTGTGCGCGGCCTGGAAGGCCCACCCTCCCCCACCCCGCTGGTGTCAGATTTCATTTCCTTGCACTCAGCTTTGGGCAAGCACTTTGCAAACTCCGAGCAGCTCCCAGCAAACTCCGAGCAGCTCCCAGCGGGCCTGCAGGCGGACGCCACCGGGCCGAGGAACCTGCTTCTGGGGTTGATTCTCCAGCAGATTTTCAAAGGGACAAAGGAAGCTGGTTTCCCACCCCTGTGCCTGGAAGCTGCCTCCTCCTCCTCCCGGTTTCCCGCAGGGCTCTAACAGCCTTGGCAGTGGCCCTCTGCATGCTCCTAGGGGAGACCCAGGAGGCGAGGTGTGAAACCCCCTCTGCTGCACTTGCACCCAGCGCGGCTTTCTGGCCTGAGGACGATTTTCTCATCAGACTTGGCCCTGTGGGCCTGGCAGCCTCCCCGGAAACCCGTGCTGCTGAGGAAGGGAAGCCCATGCAGGGGGGACCCTTGGGCGCACTGTCAAGCTTCTGGGACAGGAGTCGAATTTTAAGAGGCGACTGCTGTTATAGTCGATACTGCAAAAAAATACTTGTATATTTTACATATGACATAAAGATCTAAAGAAAAACCCCAACCCAAAGCACTTCTTACCACTTCCTTACTATGCTAATGCGGGTTCCTTAGTATGGGTCTGTTTGTTTTGGCAGAAGTACCAGTAATTAACCAGTCCTGTATTCACTGGGTCAGTCAAACTCCACTGGGATCACATCTCGTAATCACTAAATCTGGGAAGCAGCCTATACATCCATCAGCAAAGGAAGAGACAAAGCACACGTGATCCTTATAAACCGGGGAGTAGTACTCTGTCAGAAAAAGGCCACCTGCGAGTCCTCTGTGGGGAGCTACATGCACCCTGAGACCATCGTGTAAAGTGAAGCAGATCAGACAGAAGAGTTCAAATACGACAGGTTTCACTTGTAGGAGACACCGAAGTGTCAATCAGTTAAAGGGAGAATGAGAGGTACTGTGAAACAGGGCCCAGATCTTTCACAAAAGGGAAGGAGGCCAAAGGGCAGGGGACAGGAAAGGCGGGGGGGGCGGGGCACGAAGAAAAGAAGGAGGGTGCATCCCATGCACGTGCCAGCTCCCCACAAGGACTGTATAGATCCTGCAATGCAGATGTGGGTGAATAAAATTAAAACACTTTAAAGGCAATAAAAAATTCTGCTTGGCCATTCAGTTTGCAGTGGCCAAGGAGAGCTGCTTGCCGCCTTCATTCAGCGTTAACCAAAGAGTCACCCCAACAAGTAGAGAAAATAAAATCCAGAAGCCACTGTGGCGGAGGAGTGGAGCCTCCTTGGAACTGGGGACAGCTAGGACATGGGCTGAGGACCAGGGTGCGGGGCCCACGGGGCAGGGTCAGGGGCAGGTAAGACACAGCCCCTGCAGGGAGAGAAGCGGGGAGCAGGCAGCTGGAGAGGCGTCTGTGAGACCCCATGACGGGATGATGGGGATTTGGGGGACAGAGCAGGCCTTGGTCTCCCCCCATCACCGATCCACAGGGCCTGGCAGCTGCAGTCTCGGCGAGGAAAGTTCATTTTGGCCACCAGCTTGCAGCGGTTTCAGCCCCCATGTTGCGGCAGAAGGGCCTGGTGGGGGAGAGCAGCTGGAGGCATAGCAGACAGGAAGCAGAGTCAACAGGGCAGCCGGCGAGGGAGAGGAGCTCTTCCGGGTCACACCCACGGGGACCCACCCCTTCCGAGGGACCCACCTTCTGGCAGGAAGTCAGCTGCACACCCTTCCCATGGGATCAACTTTCCAAAGCCCCATCTTGGAGCACCTGGGGGTCTGGGGAGACATCCAGCTGTAAATCATGGGCGTGCTCCAGGCAGGGGCTGCTTGGGGATCTCAGGAAGTTCCTCCACCCAGTCAGGCAGGGTCTGGCAGGATCCAGACAACCAAGAAGCGGTTTCCGTGGGGGGAGGCTGACCGTCCGGCTCTGCAGAGCCACCTCGCTCTGCAGCATCCTGTGTCCCCTGGGTCTATTCCCGTGCATCTCCGTGGTCCCGTCTGGGGGCTGGGCTTGCACAAGGGACTTGGGGATGATACTGGTGTGGGATGGGGGCGTGTCTTCCCAGGCAGCCTCCTCTGGGAGCCGTGGTTCCGGGTGCTGTAAAGTTGCTGGGATGGGCTGCAGGTTGCCTGGGGCGACCTGGAAGGGTGAGGACCAGCACTGCTGCTCCTGGGGAGCTGAGCCCTCCCCTGAGCACAGCCTCTGCACCCCCCGTCCGGCAAACTGGTGGAGCTCGGCTGTCCTTTGTGAATCGGAGACGTGAAACTTCTTCGGGGCGGTTTGTCACTGGATATATAACTTCCTCCCTGCCTTATTCCAGGGCCTAGGACAGGCCTGGAGCGAGCCATGCACCCCGATGATGCATCCTTCATGTGCTTGGTGTTTAGCGAGGGGACAGCCCCCAATGACCTGGTCAGCGCCCTAAGTTTACAAAGGGAAAGCCCGAGGCCCAGCAACAGTAACCTGTCCGAAGTCACTCGTTTCTGACTATGATCCAACATCCACACTTTGTCCACGAAGACTCAAAAAACAGAGCTTTAGTTTTGAAGGGGATTATTTCAAATAAAATATCATGGTGCAGCATCCAACGCACGCGTAACAGCGTCTCACCCAGCGCTGACACGGCAGGCAGTGGGCAGACCCCGCTGGTTTCTAACTCGAGTCATAAGCCGAAGCCCTAGCAAGAGTCATGTCGGCCGTGGACACGGGCAGCTAATTTTTTAGATGCTGGCGAAACCACAGATGAAAAATTTCTTTATAAAAAAACTGCCAAGAAATAATGCACAGTGATTCTTGCTGAAAGCTGCAGCAGACTTTGGAGAGTAGGAATCGTGCCCTTCCTGGTTCTGTGAACCCCCTCATTCAGCACGGGTCAGTGGGGCCTTCGGCAGCGGCTGCCAACGAGAGACAGTAAATGTACAATACAAGTCGCCTCTGTGCCCGCCCAGGAGAGCTGAGCGTGAAGGTTAGTTCCTGTCCCCGGCTCACTCCCGGAGCCAGTCAGGGGCAGACTTGGGACCCTGCAGGCAGGCCGGGCTCCCGGGTGGCTGCCACGTGGACATCCAGTGCCCTGGGGGCTTGGCAGTAACACACCGGCTTCTATTTCCTTTTAAGGAAGAGCTGCGCTTGCTGAGGACTTTACGCGCCTTCCTCTCTCCGAGGTGCTCTTGCATTTTCCTGCTGCAAGTCCACTGTCCCTCCTCCCCTTGATTGGGCGAGGGTGTGATCTCTGCCATAGTGTGACGGTTACATCTCTGGGCAGCCTCGTTATATAAATCGCTGTAAAAATAATGATGTCAAAGGGAAAATAGGAGATTGGGGCTGGGCCGCGGAGATTCACAGGAATAGCGCAATTTTGCCTGAGGGCATTTCAATAATGCTGGTGTTTTTATAGCTTTAAGTCCATAGTTCTAAAGCTAAATATCCCTGGGCAAACCCAGCCTTGATGACATGTTGCTTTTGATCAAGAGAAATGGTCTTTGCTTTTCCACCTCTCCCTGAGACGGTCACCGGCACAGGGCTTTTCAGCCATTTCTGTCCCATTTATCACCCATCATCTGATAAACGCTGCAGGAAGCCGCGCAAACCCAGCAGCTGGCAGGGAGCTGCTCTCCTGTCGTCTGCTGTGAGGGGCAGGATGAAAAGGCGTCTCCCTGCTGGCCTAACGGCAGGCCCTGAGCCAAGCCCTGGGCCTCCGGGGTGCCCAAGACAGGCGATTCTCCGCGGTTGTGGACCGGACCTCTCGGGAGAGCAGGGAGTGCCCACGTGGAGCTGGGAACCCACGAGGCGAGGCCCTGGGTGCCACGTGGGATGGAGACAGCAGGGGAGAGTGGTCTGCTCGCTTCGAGTCCCAGAGACCCAGAGGGACTTGGATTTGCTCCTGAACGTGACAGGAGCCACAGGCATTTCGTGCAAGGCGGTGCCACCACAGCACAGCTCTGAAGAGTGGCACACAGCAGAGGAGGGGTAAGCAGGGAGAGTGACGGGGTGGGGAGCAGAAGCGGGGAGGTTAGGGTTAGAGCAGGAAAGAGGTGCAGCCCCGGAGCCGGAGGGGTGCTGATAAAGCCTGCGGACCACTAGGCTCCCGCCCCGCGGAGGTGCTGGGGCTCAGGACGATGGACGTCTGGCTCAGCGTCTCCTCCCCGGGGTGCACTTTTGGCAGTGAAGGTGGCGAGGGTGACTTTGGCTCCTACTTCGGTCCATGATGGCTGCAAGGGGGAACGTGGCAGAGGGGGCTTCGGAGGAGGGAGCGGCGCCCCCACAGCACCCAGGAAGCAGGGGACCAGGGAGGGGGAGGCACCTTCTAGCTCCACCACCCGGGGCCACTTCTTCCCACCAGACCCGCCCCTATGGGGAGCACAGAAGCACAGGCCTGGGTGGCCCAGCTCCTGTCACCCCGGCCAGAGGGCTGCAGACAGGAGAGCCCCAGGTCCCAGGGAGGAGCTGTTTCTGACCTGCTCAGGGACCAGGGGGGAGGCAGGTCCACGGCTCACGTCAGAACTGCTCAGGTGCAAGGGGTGTGGAAACCCCTGTGTGTTCGTGGAAACCGCCACGTGTGCCCATCAAGGAGAGGCCACGCATTCCACGACATTACCTCGTGACAGACACACTGTCCACGGTGCTGTTGTCTCCCTGCCCAGGCAAGTACCTGTCTTGTGGGCATCAAGATAGGAAATTGGAGACTAAAGACTCAGCCCGGGGTGGGGTCACTGTGGAAGGTGATGCTGACTGTGGTATTCAGTATGTACATGTGCAGCAAAACCTGGTATAAATATGTACAATGAAGAAGCTACAGCACATGCCCGGAATCACAGCCCTTAGGAGGCTGAGGCAGGAAGATCATCGCCAGTTCAAAGCCAGCCTGGGCTACATAATGAGATCAAGTGCAACTTGAACTGCATAGCAAGATCCTGCCTCAAAACATATTAAAAGCTAATGTAAAATAACAGATTTAATAATCTGCAAGTGAATCTCCAGCCTTTCACGTCCTCTGTGTGTAATATACTTGATAGGTTCCAGAAGCAAACAAAGGCCAAGGGACAGGAACAAGCCCGAGCTCGCCATGCGCTTAGACGGGAAAGTGGCTTTCAGTTTAGACAATGCCAGAGGGAGCAGGAGGCTCGTGGGCAATGTCGAAAATGTCTGAGTCAAGGTTAAAAACAAAAGATGATCCCTCTGCTGTTCCCAGTTATTCCTGTTTCTTACATCACGCTAGCCCTAAGCGGGGAACGCAGCCTGAGGCCTGGGTCCTGAGGGGTCCCTGCAGCGGGGATCCTCAAGAAGGAGGCCTGCTTTCCATTTTAACATAAATCTCCTGGGTTCCAGGCGGCTCAGAGCACAGCTCTGGGGAACAGCCTCGGAAAAGTTTGGCAAAGCCACAGCGAGAGCTGGACCGGCGATGCCAGGTACTGCTCTGGGCACAGACTTGGCGCACTCTCTCTGGTGCTCCCGGGCAGCTCTGTCTCCAGCCCAGGACTCGGCCCTTCTGTATCCCGATCGTTCTCTGTAGCCACTGCAGGCTGTTTAGGTAAAGGGACAGTGACGCCACCAGCAGTAATCATCATAATCAAATCCTCACCCTAGTCCTCTTGCCTGTAAGTGCTTTGATATGCATTGGCAAAGAAGGAATCTGGGTGGATGTGACAAACCTTTGTGCAGAGAGATGCCTCTCAGTGAGCATCTACTTTTTCCTACCCACTGGGGTGGGGCCCCCCCTCAGCTTGCAAAGACCAGGCATGCCCAGGTTACAAGAGGGGGAGCTTTGGTTTAGAAAGCAGAGCAAAAGGCAACAATGGAGAATCCAGAGGAGCTGCAGGGGGCGGGAGCAGGAAGGGCTGGCTCCCAGGCCAAAACAGGAGCCAGTGGGGACGAATCCTGTCCGGGAAGCTACTTTCCATGACCCAGTTGCACTTCCTCAGCTGCGGACCTTTCTGGTGACTGTAGATCAGTTGTGACCCTCAGGGCTGTTTGCATCCAAAGCAGGTGAGGAGCTGAGCTGCCCTGGGCTTTGCAGCTGTGGAGGAGCCGGCCACAGAAAGACAGTGGGCCAGAAGAGCTAGTGGTAGAGGGGGTGGATTCGAATCCTGCCTCTGCCGCGTCTCAGGTTTCCTGGTCTCCCCTAGCCTTCCTCTGTGCCCTGCAATATTCACCTCTAGGTTCACTGTCACCTGCACCCTCTTGACCTGACTTCCGGCTGACGTCAACCTGTGGGAAGCCCTGGTGGAAGGTGACAGGGTGGCAGAAAGGAGAGCCATCAGCCTCCTCTCTCCTCGCCTGTCAGGCTGTGCACTGGGCAGCGAGGTCTCTCTGTCTGGCACAATTTCCCCTGGATTCACAGCACTCGCTGGGCTCAGCTGGGTCGCCCTTTGGCGTAGTTCCTGCAAGCCACATGGTGGCCATGGCTCCACTGAGTGGCCCTGGGCCTGTTGCGGTCCTTGTTCTCTTACTCCCATCCACACCTTTATTAACAGTCTCCATTTCCCCTTCCACCACGCCTGCCTCCCGGCCTTAAATTGTTTGGGCTGCTAAAAAAATACACCTTAACTCCGCACTGGGTAGGGTGTAAATCAGTACGGAGGGTCCTCAAAACACTAAAACTAGAGGTTCTCTGTGACCCCACTGCGCCCCTTCCCGAACGCATATGCACACGGTTACAGCGGCACAGTACTGGAACCAGCCCATGTGCCACACAGGTGGATGGATAGAGAGGCAGTGCTGATTCTGTGTGGTGGAGAGCACTTTTCCAGAGGAGGAGAAACCTGAGTCATTGCAGGTAGATGGAGGCACCCCGAGACCATAAT
>PVLA01002282.1:91516-280158 GCA_004027455.1 Hydrochoerus hydrochaeris
GTATGGTGAAGTGTACTAGTAAAATAAAAGGCCACCTTAGACAGATCGGCCTGTGACTCTTCCAGATCTTCACTTCTCACAGGTAGGGGTCCCAGGCAGTCCAGAGTCAAGGTGCCCTGTGAGTCCCTTAGAGCCCCTGGGCGCTGTCCTCACCCAGTGGAGGACAGCAGGCCCTGGCGTCTGCCCCTCTCTAAGGGCGCTGGTGTCCGGGAAGAGGCTGCAGCCTGCCAGAGGCCTCCTCCCGCTCTGGGGCTGTCACCTGGGGGTGGAGATGCCAGCATAGGCGCTTTCAGGACGCACCTCTCTGGCCTTTGACAGGTCACCCCTTCCCCCCCCCCCAGGGTGCTTGTCTGCCCATGAGGCTGATGACAGGAAATACCACCCGACATTGATTATTAAGGAGATCAATGCATCAGAAGCCCTTTCCCCATAACAAGAGCTGGCTGACGGCTGCAGACACAGCTCCCATTTTCCCCTCACGAGGACTCCACGGCACAGGCACCTTCTCATTGTACACTGTCTGGGGAAACCATGACATAACCACGTTTAGATGGCAGCCTTGTTTGTTGCTGGGATTCACACGCCGGCTCGGATTGGGAGGCTGCGCTTCCTGTCACAGTATAAAGTGAGGTTTCCCACCGTGTCACTGTCACCGGGGAGAGGACAGACACAAGATGGCTCACTCACTCACAGCCGCAGACATCGTCCGTCCAGTGCTGACGGCCGGCCGCGTGTGTTTATTTTTAAAGAATCTAATCTCCTAAGAGAGAGATCGGGCGGGGAAAAGAACATTTATCAATGTCATGCCAATTTCACCGTGAAATACGGTGCTTTGTTTCCCCTCAGAGTTCGTGAGTCATATTTTTATTTTAAGCTGCTTGATTTCTCCTCTGGCCTCGGGTGCCTTTCTCTCTGAGTACACAAAAGTGTCTTCCAGCTTCGATTCTCAAAAAGGACCATTTTCATTTTCCTGGTCCTCCCTGAAATCCCGTGATTGACTGAATAATTCTGCTCTTGTCTTCCAAGGTGGGGCTTTTGCGTTGCAGGTGGGCTGGGAGGAGAGAGGGCGCCGCCTTTGAGTGAGACCCTTCTGTGCACCCCTGTCCGCACCGGGCCAGCAGCGGCAGACAAGGCGGCTGGCCGGCCACGTGTCCCGCCCGAGCCGTTGGCTTGTCTAAGCCGGTCAGCCAGCTTCTCCTGAAGCTTCTCACCACTTTCCGCTTCTGCGACTCAAACACGTAGGGAGGCTGAGGCAAGAGGATCGCAAGTTCAAACCCAACTCAGAGAGACACTGCCTGAAAACACACAAACAAATTAAACATATGAAAAGGGCTGGGGGTGTAGTTCAGTGTCCTTCCCAGTACTACACCACGACAGAGTTATGTATTCTCACTCAGCAGAGAAGCAAACTGCCACTTAGAATCAGAGTCGGTAAAGTGGCTCTGGGGTCCGGAGCCACAGCTGTTTGAACCCCAGCTCAGTGTGCTTCCCCACTTTTCAGCAGGGCCCTCAGTCACCTCAGACACAGGAAATAGTGAAAGCGGGGAGACTGGCCAGTTCAACCCACTTTCCACTTGGAACCAAGTAAAGGAAGCACTAGGAGTTTCAGTGTCACCCTGGGCCCTAACCTCTGTGACCTAAATTTGCCAACACACGACTTTCAGTTTGCCAAACTGGCCGGGAAGGGAAATTTGGGCCTTTTCTTTGTGCAAAAGCTGTATACGAAAAAAGCCATACATGCGTTTACTAGATTTTACCGAAACTCTAGGTGTGGGTAGGTGACAAGGGACCTCGGGGACTCCTGGCCCAGAATCCTTGGCTCCAGAGCTTTCCACAGAGTGCTTCCCCAAGCCTCAGCCACCCCCGCCCAGTCCCTCTTACCTGTGTCCTGACTCTTCCTCAAACTGCGTGTTTCTCTAATTCCCTTATGTAGATCCACTGTTTTTTTGTTTGTTTGTTTTTCTTGTTCCAAACTCTGCTTCTGTATTAGTGAGGCTCACTAGAGCAGCAGGACATGCATACATATATGTGATTGCATGAAGGACTTACCAGGTGGGCTGCCTGTAGAGTCAGAGGTGAAAGGGTGTAGAGTGGCCGTCTATGTGTGGGCAGCTGGAGGAACCAGTTGAAGGACAAAGCCTGGAGCTTACTGCTCAGTCTGGTGTGAGTCATGGGAAAGCCAAGGGGTCTGCTCTGGAAAACTGAACAGTATGCACTGGAAGCCTGAAGGAACTGGAGATGGACATCCTAAGTGATGGCCATCACTTTTGGAGCTCTTCCAAAAGCAAAGGCCATGCTTCCTTCTTTCCCTTTTTATTCTATCCTGGCTGCAAGCCTATTGGTTGGTGTTACCACATGTAGGGTGGGCCTTCCCTCCTCAGTTGGCAGCTTACCTGTCAGTCATCTACAGACTCTCCAGGAACTGTGTTCCATTAATTCATTAAGAACCTATTAATCCTTTCAAGTTGACGATTAAGATGATGATTAAGGTCACAGCATCAGGTCCACTTTTGTGCATGTAAATCTAACAGTGTGCACAGCAGATCAAGAGAACGCTCCATTTGTGGATTTCACCTTCCTTAGAAGACAGATTAAGATGATGATTAAGGTCACAGCATCAGGTCCACTTTTGTGCATGTAAATCTAACAGTGTGCACAGCAGATCAAGAGAACGCTCCATTTGTGGATTTCACCTTCCTTAGAAGACAGATAATAGAGACTTCCTGTCCTCCCTGCTCTAGGGCCACTGCCCTGGAGAGCCAAGTCTGTTTGTGGCAGACCTTAGTGGAGCTGGGGGTTGTGTGAGTGGCCCACGACTGACTCCACTGACTGGGGCAGATGCCCTGGAGACTGAGTTCACCAGCTCTCCTTTCTGCCTCTGAGTTACACCTCAGCTTTTGGAACCAGGGGGACCTCTTTGAGCTTCTGCACTCCTTCAGGGGCATTTGGCACCCTATAAAGCTTCTCATTAAAGGCAACAGTGGAGCTGCTTTCCCTTTAAAAGTCTTGCCCTGGAAAGTCTGAGCCACTGGGGAGAGGGCAGGTGGAGACTGTTGACTTTGAGAGGCTGGGCAAGCCTGTTTGGTAAGGGAGTAACAAGACTAGAGACTAGAAGGTGTGCCGGGACTGACAGACGGATGCAGCTCTCAGCTGGGTTCCCAGCGGTTGGGAAAGCCCAGGGAGCTTCTCTATAAAACATAATGACAGCAGCTAAGCCACTCAAGGGTCCACTTCAGGACTGAAATTCCAGATTTTGCATCATTTTTTTCTTTTTCCCTTCCTCTTGAGGTTTGGCTCCCTGCTCCTGCCCCTTTCCTGAGGTCCTGTTGACACAAGAGTGCTATTAAGGCTTCCGGAGGGTGGGACAAAGGGTGGCCTTGTCACAAAGAAAGCCTAATTGGCTAGAACTCCCTCCTCCACCCCCTCCAGCTGGCCTGAATTGCCTAGGGTTTTAGCTCTTCCTAAAGGGCCTTGGTGTGGACGGCTCGCTTTTCTTTTCAAAATAATTAAAAGCAAAGAAATTCAAATGAGGCCCTTTCTTGCTGGTCATGCTGTTTTGCCCTTGCTTGAGGGGGTAGGCGGAAGCAGGCTGCAGGGTGGGGGCCACTTGGGCTCTCTATTTGGAGCTGGGCCCTGTTAACTCTTCCAGGAGGACCTGTCCAGGTTGTGACATCCCCCGAGCAGGAATGACAAATTCCTGGCACGCGTCGGGTCCTCCCACTCCCAACTTGTGACATACATCCCCCAGGGGCCAGGGGATTTTGTTCTTCCAGATGAGCTTGGGCAGCCTCGTGATTCCTGGTACCAGGAACCAGCTCTGGCTCAGGGGCTGGAATCTATTTAGCATCCGTGACTGTTAATTTAATTCTGATACATCGACTTCATCAGGCAAAAACAACGCCAGCACATCATCCAAGGCATGCTCTTGGTTCTGTCTTGGTGGGTGGGGAAGCTGTGGCCTGGGGTACCGTGTATGGTGCCCTGAGGGTCCTCTCCCCACCCTATTTCCTGGCTGCCATGAGCTGAGTAGCTTTGCTCCACTACTTTCTGCCTCGGAGCCAGCTGAGCTCAGGCTAACACGGTGAGCCAACTTAACCCGTCCTCCTCTACAGAGTCAGGCATGGCGTCCAGCAACAGGAAAGCTGACAAATGCTAAACCTAACCCTCATCTTTCCTCTAAACTGGCAGGAGTCTCGCCAGGTGCTTGGGCAAAGGCAAGGTGATTTGGGTAAATTGCAGGTTTGTCTCCAAACACAAAAGAACTTCTTTCCTGGGTCCCAAACTTTCCGTACCTCCGGCTCCTCTCTGCTGCCTCCACACTTCCTGTCCTTCCAGCCACATTGCTTCTTCCTGGGGAGGGCTCTCTGCAGTGCACAGCTAGCGCCGATCCCAGCCTTATGATTGAAAGCCCCACTTAATCCAACTGAGACTCCCTAGGCTTCAGATTTATATCGCTTGCAGGCAGTCTTCTGGGTTGGCTCTCAGTTAAATTGAGAAAAGTCTGTTACCTAGAAGGAAATGAACATCCAGCTGACTTTGGAGCCCTTGTAATGCTGAGTGGGTACAGCAGAGCCCTTAAGACCTGAGGTAAGAGGGCAGATAGAACCAGAATCAAAAGGCAGCTGGGCTGCTGACTTGTGGACAGTCTTCGAGAAGTTATTAAATTTTTTGAACATCTGTTTCTTCACCAGTCAAATGGAGAAAGTAGGAAATCCTTGTTTTATGTCATGCTGAGGGAATGAATTGACTTCACCCCTGTAAGACACTTAGCGTATGTTTGCAGATCCTGAGCACACGTGAGCACCCTCCCATCCCCAAACATGTGACAGATACCATTAATGGACCAAGATGCTCCATGAAGTCATGCTGATTCTATCCTGTACCTACTGGCCACTGGTCAAAATGGTAACGTGAGCTGTCTAAAAGGTTGTATCACTCACACACAGCAGAATGGGCTTTGGACGTAGGTCTGCGGCATTTCAAGGAACACGTGAGATCAAGCCTGGGTGCTTCCTATCTGACCTTAAACAAGTGATTAGGTTTCTTAGCTTCCTGGAGGGAGAAGCAGAGACACAAAATCAATCTCACTGAATCAGCCTAAGGATTAAACACCTCAGTGCTTGTAGCATGGCGAAGACCTCTTAGAACACAAGTTATCATGTAATTATTGTCGTCACCATCTCTGTTCCTCTTCTTTTTCCTGAACCTCCCCGACCCCTACTACCCACCACTGCAGCTGGTGGTTTTCTGCACCCTGGAAGCAGAATAGCGTCTTGAACGCCAGAAACTGAAGCACGATAATGGCTGAGAGGACTAAGAACTCTGGCTGACCTCCCGGCACCCTCATAAATAATTCCAGGAAATCTCTTTCTAGCCACCTTGGGAAAAGCCCGAATGAACAGCTTGTCCAAGCAAGAGTCACAAGCTCCTCCCAGTCTCCTAGCCGCTCTGCCAGACCTGTCCACGCCGTAGAGTTTGGTCTTTGGGAAGTCCATGACATAGAGCCCACACTTCTCCTCCTGGCGAGGGAGAGACTCTTAGGCCTCCTGCATGGAGAAGGGGCAGAAGGTGGGGTCCCGTAGGGAAGTGGTGCTCATCAACTCCTGTGTCCCTTTTTTTAATGCCCATGCCAGAAAGAGGTCAAGTTATTGAGAATGTCAAGAAGGTGTATTGTGCCACTAAGAGTTTGGAAGAAGAAGCAAGAGGAGGAAGAGAGGAAGGAGGAGGAGGAGGAAGAGGAGGAGGAGGAGGGGGAGAATCCCCTGAGTTTTTTCTGGAAGAGTACCCAGACAAATGCTAATATAGGATTATTTACCTAAATGCTTATACTTCTTCCCCATCAGGAAATCTCTATGACTTGGGCTGTCTTCCTTAAGTTTTAGTGGTTATTAAAATACATTAATTCCAGTGACGGCAAATTTATATTTCCACTGGGCAAATGGCAAAACAAACCTTGCTTGCAGCATACGTATCTGTTATTCTTTGACACTTGTTGTTTTTATGTTTTATTTTTAGAGCAGTTTCAGGTTCACATCAAAACTGCAAGTACAGTGGTTTCCTGTACTCCCTAGTCCCCGCACATGCACTGTCTCCTCCAGTGTCAGCCTCTCCCACATGACTGGCACTGTCTGTCTTTCTCACAGCTGAGACACAATATCCAGCACCCACAACTTAAAGGACAAGCGGTTATTTTGGCTTCTGATTGTAGAGGACTCAGTGCATAGTTGGCTCCAAGGCAGGAAGGGCATGGTTGGGAGGGTTTGGCGGAGGAAATGGCTCACATCATGGTGGCCAGGAAGCTGAGAGTGAAGGAAGGGCAGGGAGGGAGTTACTTCCGGGTCATAACCTCAGTGAGCTGGCTCTTCTGACCCGGCCTAACCCCCTAACAGTGCAGTCAGCTGTGGCTCATGAGTGGATCAGTCCACTGCTGAGCAGTTACCTTCTGAAGTCCACCTTCAAACTCAAGTCTTGTGGGGGACATTCTGGATCTAAGCTGTTACAGGTACTGTGCAGTGAGGCACCCTCATACCTGAAGTCCGTGCTTCTCTGCCAGCTTCTCTCTCGGTACTGTGCATTCTGCAGGTTTGGGCCCGTGCAGCACCACAGGCCTTCATCCTCACAGTGTCACAGGGAGTATCCTCAGTGCCTGGGAGTCCTCTGTGCTCTACGGCACCCTGAGCTTTTCACTTCCCCGTTCCTGTTCCCAAAATCATCCTGTGGGTCCTTTCACTTCCGAGGAGCTGTATGTAGCTTTACTGAGAAGTTGGGGAGATGGGGCGGAGTCTGTGGCCCTTCTCTCTGCCTCCCCAAACGTCCCGCGGGAGCGTAGTGCCTCTGTCTAAGCAGGAGAGCAGCATTGGTACACAGCGTGGGCTGAACTAGCGGCTTATTTGTACTTCATCAGTTTTCCTACTAGGGTCTTTTGGCCGCATGGTCTAATGCAGAATTCCAAGTTTTCTTAAGTCATGATGATCCTGAACTGTGATCTGAGAGTTTCTGAGTTTTCCTTTGTCAGGGTGCGTGTGCGTGTGTGTGTGTGAGCGTGCATGTGTGTGAAGTTGGCATGTTTTGCAGAACATGTCTCACTTGGGTTAATTTAATGTGGCTATTGATTATTTAAATCAATGTTTTATTTTATACCACTTTTAGATTCCTGAAACTTGTAAAGACAGAGCGGAGAGTGACATACATTGCCCACCCAACATCTTTAGGAAGATGCATTTGTCACAGTTTGTGAACCAATATTGATACATTATTACCAACTGATTTTCACAGCTTATAAAGGCTTTCTTTTTTTTTCTTTTTTTTAAACCTAAGGTCATTTTTCTCCCCCAGGACAGGCTACTGAATACCAACCATATACAGCAGTGGTAAGGCCGCTTTTCCTCAGTTGGTATTTATGTGTTATTTTTCTCGTATTTAGGCTGGGGTTGAGACTTTTCAGTGAGAAGAATGCAGGCATAAAGCTCTGTTCTTGTCCTGTCATATTATGCACGCATATTGTCAATATGACTTACGCCTGTTAATGTTGACTCCATAGCCTGATCTGATGCAGGGTTTAAAGTCCTTTCCTCTTCCCGGTCACTGCCACTCTGCAACTATTATACAAATATTGCTTAAAGCTAGACATGGCAGTGGATGCCTGTAATCCCAGCACTTGGGAAGCTGGGGCAGGAGGGTCATTGTGAGTTCGAGGCCAACCTGTGCTACATAAATGAATTCAAGGCCAATCTGAACTGTGTAGGAAAAAATGTCGTTCATGGAATGGGGATTTGTGTTGTACCTTCTGGAAGGTACAGACTCTGTGTACCTTAGTTAGAATTTGTTTGCAGGTAGTACAGTCTATTAAATTGTCTCATCTCTCCCGTGTTTTTATCTGCTTGTCCATTTGTGTATATCAGCGCATGCGTACTGATATATTTCGTGTGCTCTGGGTTAGAATGCAATGCTTCCTTTCTTCTTTTGTTGCTCATCTGATTCCAACTCCGATGCCCAGGAGCCCACTTGCTTTGCTCCTCTTTGATGCAGCCGCATCTTTCTGTAGAAGTTTCTGGAATTGCAGGAGGATCCACACTCACTGTGTGATGTCCATGCCCCCATCCTAGAGGCTGCTACTTTTCGAGAAAGTCTTGGTGCTTTTTACTGGACACCGATGTTAGGAACCAGGTTCTGGGGGCTAACACTTACTGCTCCTGGGCTCTCTCATCTGAGCAAGGAAAGAAAGGTGTGTGTGTGTGTGTGTGTGTGTGTGTGTGTGTGTGTGTGCTAACCCAGGTATTTATTAATACTTATATATGTAACCACCCCTGTATATACTAACCAAAACATGAATTCATACCAATATCTCCAATCCTCGCTTAACACCTTTCTACTTATTTACGCGTAAATTCTGTCTATCGGAGTAAGAAGCCCGGATCCTCCTACCTGTGTGAGCCTGGGACTTGGTGCATCGCTCACAGGGTCACCAGGGACAGTGCTGCAGCCGACAGGGCCCAGTCCCTGTCTCCTTCGAGCCCCGTTCCTCCCTCAGTTAGGTCGCTCAGCGTCTTCCTTCCCTGCTTCCTTCCTGGAGGAGTCTTTTTGACACGTATGGGTGGTACGGCCAGCTCTTCATGCCATCTGGGGTTTCCCTGACCCTGAAATGATTTATTTTAAATTTGCACATATGAAGGTTTACTCTGGGTTTCAGTCTTCTGTTAGGGCATGCTTTCAGGGAGTATGCTGAATAATCTCATACAAATTCATGTTGAAGACCGCACTTAAATCATTAATCACTGAAGTGAATTTTAAGAGCTTGAAACCAGCCCAAAGCACATTTGAGACGGTCGGTGTCCAATACTAGAAGAGCAGAGCCACATTAGACCCGAAACTGGTTCTTTTCCAACAGGGCCCTAAGCCATATGTTATGAGATTATCTGTTCCATGGGAAAGAATTATTTCCATCTCTGTTGGAGAGAAATGTCTAAGCGAACCTCCGCTCTTGCAGAGCTGTAACAACCCAGAAAATCGATTGTCAAGACTAGCCCCGTGCTGGAAGAACAGGTAGTTATTTCTTGTTACATTTCAGGTGATTTTTCTGATACCAAGTGGGAAAGAAAAAAGAATTAGTGGTATCTAATAAAAGTACATCGTTGGGGAAGAAGATGGAAATGGGTAGGAAGATAGAATTGAGAAAGGTAGGTTAGGACGGAAGGGGGCTGGGGGAAAGGTGTAGCTCGCGCATGCATGCACACCTGCGAATCCCGCCTGCGACGGGGAGGGCAGGTCTGGCTGTGAGCCGTGCCGTTCAGCAGGCAGAGGTCTCCACAGACGGTTCTGAAACACACAGACTCTGGATCTGATTTCTTCATAGGGCAATAAAGAATGTGGTCTGTACATGGTCTGTTAAACACTTGGCAAAAACGCCTGTAGCCTTTAGCAGCTGAAAAACCCATGGGCAAAAGAAGCCCACGAACCCAGCTGCCTTTCTTTTAAAGCACTCTCTCTGTCTTGGGCCCTTCTAGCCAAAGCCCTTTGCTAATTGGTTAAAACAAGGCTTTGTTTCCACCAGGCAAAAGGAAGCGTGTTCCTCTCCAGAACGTGTCTGCCGAGGTTAGTTTTCCATAACTATCACTTGAGAAGTGAAGAAACTGTGGTGATAGAATCACTGATTCTGGCCCAGCTGCCTGTCTCTGGAACTGGTATCTCCATCCCGTGAGACACACACACACTCCAGGCCTGGAGTGTAAGAGCTGCGAAGAGAACTCGTGACAGTGAATCTCTACCATCAACTCGATTGGCTTCACAGCTGTCTTTGGGATTAGTGAAGTCCACTTCCGAGTGTCTGGTGGGTCCTGAGATATGGCTTTGGGGAGCCCATCTGGCCTCTGCACCCCTCCTCTCTGCACTGTCCCCTGCAGTCTGTTTGCAGCAACAGCAGAATGAGCAGCCTCCCTCTGCCGTGGCCTCCGACATGATGTCCCTGACCATGGACTGGAGTCTTTGAAACTATGAGCCGAAATAAACCCGCTTACTTGCAGGCTTCTTGATTTCTCTCCCTGTTGTGCTTCTGTGTTTTAGCCAAAGACCCCTGTGAACCAGCAAACGTTTGTCCTTTGTCTGTATTTGTGCTGAGAGGGGCGGAGGCACATGGAAGCTCTGTAGGTGGCATCAGAGCTGCCATGAGGAATTCTGGGTGAATGTGGTCCCAAAGTTTCTGTGTTGGCAACGCCACCACCAATACCGTGTTGAGGTGCAACCCTCCGGAGGCCACTGAGTCCTGGGCTCCACCTCCTCGCACGGGCTGTTGCCCTTAGTCTGGGAGTGGGTTGCTGATGAAAAGATGAATCGTCTGTCTCTCCCTCTGTGTATCCCTGCCATGAATCCTCTCTCTCTCTCTCTCTAACTCGAAGAAAACACATCCACTTTGTTAGATGGACCTAAAATCAGTGCAAGTCAATTGCCCGCCCTTCTTGAATGCAGACGATGGGAATTTCCTCCCAACAACAGCGTGTCTAGCGGGCGGCACTGTGGAGATGTGAACCGTGGCTTCCTGAAGAGCACAGGAGTGCCCTCCCTGGATCTTTGCCCTCCTCCACCGTGTGACTCAGCGAGCCGGCCTCAGCAGATGCCAGCCCTCACTCACAGGCGTCCCAGCCCCCAGCCCGAGGGCCTTCTGTCCATCAGCAGTGGCCCAGGCTCGGGCATCCTGGAATGGCCGAGTGACAGGCACTGAGACAGGAGGAACAGAGCAGAGCTGAGCACTGAAACGCCTTGCAGGGCTGGGGCCTCTTGGGAGCACACGTCACTCTGAGTTTAGAGCAGAAACTTCACCATGGCTTATGTTGAAGACTGACCCCCTTCAGGAAGCTTGATGTAGTGCCGAGCTGTGTGGATCGAGAGGCAGCCGCAGAGGGCGTGGAGAAGTTTTCTACTCCCTCGCTGGGTCTGCAGGGCAGACAGATCCTTCCCAAGATAAGCGCTGGCTGTGGAAGCGTTTTCTTCTTCCCGGTGAGGGGCGAGGTCAGAGGCTGCTCCCAGGAGGCCTCCCACATCGCCAGCGTGGCACCCCAGGGCGCAGCCTGGAGATGCTGTCTGGCAGCCCTGGCTCAGCTCCCAGGCCGGCTCCTCTCCGTCTCCCCACAGAGACGCGAGTCTCGGCGCGCTGAGCCACAGTTCCGTGGTTCCCAGTTGGGGAGAAGAGCTCTTGGGGTTCAGCTTATCCAGGGTGCTACAGGGACCCCGAATGCTGGGGTTAAGGCCGCAGGCACTTGGAGAAAGTTTCCATTTTCATCAGTATTTATTTCTATAAATTACCATAATCGCATCTGGAGCTCTCTGGAACTTTCGGAGGCACAAAGATTCTAAAAGTCCCCAAATGCAACACCATGTCTACACTCAGATACGATTTTTTATTGTCTGTATCTCCACTATGACCAGCACCACAGCAGACTAAAGCAGTAACTGCCGAGAGCTCCCTAAAAATGGTTTCTTCGTATTTCATGGGCTTCTACACAGAAGATGTGTTTTTTTCTTTTTTCTTTTTTGGAGACAGGGTCTTGCTATGTAGTTCAAGCTGGCCTTGAGCTCACTTTGTAGCCCAGGCTGGGCTTGAACTCACAGCCATGCTCCTGCCTCAGCCTCCTGAGTGCCTGGCCCACAAAAGTTTTCTAAGAATTTTCTCTCCAGAATCTCAGATTGTCTCCTAAACTGAAGCATGGCAGTTATGTAAGTCATTTGCTCACTGGCAGTGTTGAATCCTAAATCTTGTTTTTTTCCTGACATCCTCTGGGAATTGGCTCCTAAGGGAATAGAGATTTTTATGGGGACATAGTGGGAGTGGGGGTGGGAATGCTGGGCTTCGTCTTAGGAGTCCTTCAGCCAAGAGACTTCTTCCCGGCTTGAAATATTCTTGTAAAAGTTTATGTCCAGCATTGCAGCCAACACAGAGTGGAACATGTGGCCATGTTGATATGTACCTGGTGTAACCACTGCCTCTAAACACCCAAGTGGAGGCTCAGAGTAGGGACTCGAGTGTTCCTGGCGTGGGGGGCTCACTGTGACTGTGCTCCTCTTAAAGACTGTGGAGCTATTGGAGACTGTGACCGGCATGAGTCAGGAAGCAGCAGGGAGAAGTGGTGCCCTAACCTCTGAGAGGCTCATCACCGGGTGTGGTGCACCTCCTCCACCCCCTGAAAATCTGTCACCTTCTACCCCACCCCATCAGTGCTCTCCCATGAATAAATTTTGAGTCCTTGGGGGTACACTCTCATTCATCCACTTCTCCATTCACTCACTGGGTCCCCAGCAGGTATAAGTTAGAATCTTCGAGCTGTAAACAATGGAAGTTGATGTGGACTCATTTTAATTTAAAAACAAGTGCACAGGAAAATTAACAGGGAGCTGAATAGCAGAGCTGGGATAATTTGCAAACTTGACATACACTTCTGCTCCACACTGTCTGCAACATGACTTCTAGACCTTCCCACCAAGGAGTCTCAAAACCCTACAATTTGCTTTGGTCACCAGCATGCAGTGGTAATGATAATGGACCAGACTAGCCTGGGCCTTCAGGCCCATGGGTTTCTACTCCTTCTCCAGGAGCTCTGTCCAGCTACAGGAGGGTAAACTCAGCCTAAAGTCCCAGAACACGAGTCTATGAAGAAGAAATCCCCACCTAGGCCACCCAGTCCAGTAACCCATACTGGTGACTCCCGTTCACCCATTGCCATTTTCAGTGTGTGTGACTCCCACCAAGACCTAGAGAAATGCCCAGCTAAATCAAGTCCAAATTGCTGACCCTCAGCATTTTGAGATAAACAAGCGGGTATTATCTTATGCTACTAAGTTTGGGGATTGTGACCATTAATCTTGATTGTATTACTCACAGATTGGTAGATCAAACCTTTGAGTGTCTGGCATGTGATGGAGGTGTGACCTTGGGTGCTGTAGCAGGTCCCCACCCCTTCCTTTCTGGCACTGTCTGGTTCTGCTTTCTGGCTGCCAGGAACAGAGCAGCTCTGCTCCACCACGCCCTTCCACCATGATGTCCAGCCTTGTTGCTGGCTGACCATGGACTGAACCCCTGAAACTGTGAGCCGAATCAACCTCTTCTCCTTCACCTTCTGCTTGTCAGGTACTGCATCAGCAGTAGGACAGCTGACGAATACAGGGATTATTTGTCACACGATAAAACTGTATACAAACTGTAAGAGTAGAACTTAGGAATCAGGCATTACAGTTTCTCTGCAGAGCTCATAAGATGACATAGCTCTGATGCTTCTCACTCTTTTTGAACCTTGCTCATTCCAGGGTAAAGGAAGGGAATGGGGCCCCCTTGTCACATGTCTTCCCCAAGAAGGGCTGGACTAGTCTGGTGTGGCAGCTTTGTCTGAACTACAGGAGCAGGGGAAGAACAGTTCCTTAAAGAAGCATAGCAGTTGCTATTTCCACGAAAAGGAAAGTGTTCTGGGTACACAAAAGCCATGTGCACAGATAGCATTTATTCTGTGTTTCTATTCGGGGAGGAGTAAAACCCTCACTCTCAGTGAGGAAGCCCTGGTCTAACGGAGGAGTCAGGCCAGCAGCCTCATCTGGTGAGTGGCGACGTGACTGTCGTCGCTGTCCTAGAGGGGCCAGTGGTGGCTTTCGGAGCTGAGGGGCACCTGGTTCAGACTCGCTACCAGAAGAAATGTTTGAAGGAAACTGAAACTGAACCCTGGGGTCAGCGAGATAAAAAAGAAAGGAGTGGGGGAGGGGGAGGAAAAGGCAGGGGAGGGGAGAGAGTGTGGGGCAGGGGGAAGAGAATATGTGAGGTTTCATTTCTGTCATTTGTTGCATCCAGTTTTCACACCTGTCACCCCCTTAGTCCTTGTGGAATTTGCCTCCATGGCTAAGAGACCAGAGAGCACCCTGCGGAGACAGTGATGGGCACAGGGTCATCGGGCTGGGCTCCAGGCAGGACAGGGCGGCTGTGGAAGCCCCTGCGTCCCCGGCCCTGTCTGCACCTTCTCCCTACAGCTTGAGGGGCGCTCCTGGCCAGTCTCTGCTCAGGCGGGAAGAACAGCCGCTGGACAGTGAGGGACAGCGAGGGCGACCGAGGAGGAGGAGGACGCTATTGTCTTCTAGACAAGAAATATGGCTTCCACCGAGGGAGCGGCTAGCAAGTGGGAGGCTGAGAGAGATCTGCCTGTGACATCCTCCCCTGAGCCCTGAAGGCTGCAGCTGCATCTGTCTCCGTAACTCCTGTTCCCTTGGAGTGAAGTCATAGTTTAGCAGGCTTCTGGCAAAGGGTCTCTGGTGGAAAGCTGAGGTCTCCTGGATGCTTCCTGGCTAGGAAAAATAAACAGCTGTCTCGGACTCCCTGACTCCCCGGAGACTTGCACGGTCTCCACACCCGCTTGGAGTCTGGTGTGAGACTCGGGGCGTCCAAGGCGGAGCAGATGGGAGAGGACTCCAGCCAGCGGGATTGGCCAAGCTCTTCTTCCAGGGAGCAAGTGTGTCTGATGCCTCTGGCCTGATGGGTCCGCTGCAGCAGCAGTGCCAGAAGGTGTCAGCCTGTGACAGCCAAGGACCCACTGCCCGGGGTCCCGGTCACCTGGTGGAGAGGGACTGTGCCCTTCCTCCACAGAATTTGGACAGAACACAGAGACAATGGGTTGAGCAGTCTCCTGATCACAGTGTCCTGGGCTGGGACACCATGGCAGGTTTCCAGGATGTCTCAAAGTGAAGAGGAGAGAGGGGAGACATGGATTCGGAGTGGGGGGGGGGAACTGCATTTCCCTTAGGATTTTTTTAAAGCATTGCCGTGTGTCAAGTGTCACTGATACGGTCACACTGCACAGCTTGTATAGGATCACAAGTCACTGCAGATCCCAGCCCCTGCCTTTCAGTAGGAAACAGAGCCCAGCTGTTTGCATGAGCAACTACCACATTCACCCGGGGGCAAAGGCTAGTCCTGCGAGCAGCCGCCAAGAGGGCGCTTGGTGATTCCCCCAAGGTGATTTGGCTGAGAAACCCAATGCCGGACACGGTGACCCGCTCTGGACGACACTGTGGAACCACACAGCCCTGTGGACAGGATGGAAAGACCACGTGTACATCTCGGGGCTGACAGTGCTTCCCTGACCGGCCACGCTGCCCACACGGGGCCCTCTCCGTGGGTTATGTGCTTTACTGCAAACCCTGAAATTATACCATGCATTGCATAGTTCTGTGCTATTGTGGCTTTGCATGTGCCAGTGTGTGAGCTTAGAGCACTGATTTCTTAACCATTTCCAAAGACACTGTCTGTGTTATAATCCTGTTCCTTCCCTTTTTCTACTTTGATTTATTAAGTTAGCGGTTCCAGAATGTGAGAGGGGAACTGTCCTGTCTTAAAGCAGGGATATGACTCTGATGTAGGAAGAATGTGTGATTCATTGCCAAACAATGGATGTTACCATTTGCTGAAGGTCTGTTATGAGCCCATGATTTCGTGTATATCCTTTACATTTTTCTTTCTTTTCTTCCTTTCTTTTTTTTTGAGACAGAGGACTCACGATGTATTTCAGGCTGGTCTTGAATTCACTATGTAACCTAGGCTAGGCCTGAACCTGCAGGTCCTCCAGCCTCAGCCTTCCCAGTGCTAGGACAACAGGCATGTGTCACTTTTACATTTTTAAATTTAAAGTGAACAGAATTACAGCAGGGATGATGGCAAAGTCAGATGAGGGAGACAGTGACCTCTCACGCTGGTGGTGAGTCCTGTTCCTGGGGGCCTCTACCCAGAGTGGACAACCACTGCGTAAGCCAGACTAGGACGGGGCAGTGGAGCTGGCCAGGGGGGCAGTGGGCAGCCCTGGATGCCAGGAGGGCTTCTGTGCCCTGTGTGGAGCCTGGCTGGTGATCACGTCCAGCGGCTGCACTGTGGACAGCTCTCCCACTGTGGTGAGCCTCCATTCGCTCTTTGTGATGACGGGGGTCCGGGTCCCTTTCCTCGTCTCTGGGACAGAGTAGCTGATACTCGCCAGTTGGAGGAGGAGCGGTTTATTCTGGGTCGTGGTTTAGTCCGGACAGCGCGGCAGAGGGGCCTGGCGCAGCACCGGCTGCTCACAGCATGGTGCACAGGAAGCAGAGAGAGGAGGAGCCACCGGGAGGGAGAGAAGCCCTGCCAGGCCACGCCCCCAGCGACCTCCTCCAATCAGAACTCTTCTCAGCGGCCTCTCCACACCCACAGCCCTGTCAGTCACCTTGCTGAAGCTCCGCTTATGAGCGCTGGGGACCTGGGCTGGCTTCCAGACGCTGGATCCAGGACTGCAGCTAGAGGCTCTGTCCTTTGAAACAGTCCTGCTCGCCTGGCCCGTCTATTCTATGTGTGGTCTGTGCTGCTGGGTGCACAGCCCTGTCCCCAGCCTTGTCATAAGCAGGGAACGTGTTTCCTCTGGTGAAGACATCTCTCACCAAACTGCTTCTCAGGAAGCAGTCATTTAAAGGAAATGCAGTGCTGTCTTTAAAGCTAGGACTTCCTGGGCACCTCACATGTTCAGACTTTTTTTGGGCAGGCTAGGAGGCAGGGTTTGGCTGTCTAGTTCAAACTGGCCTTGAACTCAATGTATAGCTCAGGCTGGCCATGGCCTTGTGAGAACTCTCCTGCCTCAGCCTCCCAGGTGCTGAGATCAGAGGCATGTACCACCACGCCCAGCACCATATTCTGACTTTTGGAAGACTCACCACACAATGTATCAAACAAACTGCTCTCATATCCCAGGTAACATACACTTACCACTTTAAACATTTTTATAAGGACTTTTAAATTTGTGTTTTAGAAAATATTTGGCTCCCTGTAGCTTTCCTTTAATTTATGGTCCAATACAACCATTGGGTAACTCGGGGGGATTTGCGAAGTGGGAAAATTATACTCATGAGGCGTGTAAGGTGTGACGCAGTCCACACGCATGCCAGCTTGTACTGTTAGCAAGGCTGGAGTGTCACGTCTTTTGGTAGACATTTAATCAGACATTTACTAATTTTTATTTTTACTGTTTTCTGCGGTAGTTCTGCAGCCAGCAGCTGCTTTTCTCCCAAAAGCTCCCAGCCCTTGAATTTCACTATGTCCTCAGGTTCTGATGCAATGTTTGTTCTTATAGATTTTCACTCCAGGGCTCTTTTCTACTCAAAAAAAAAAAAAAAATTACTGAACACTCCAGAGATTTTTATTTTAAAATATGGATTATAGACATAGATAGGTATTGAAGTAAAAGTTACAATCAGGAAACTTTCAAATTATTTATTTTTAAACTTCTTTAAAAATAGCAGCAGTGTGTTGACTACAGGCTACATAATAAATGTAAAAATAAAATCACACCTTCCCCATAATAGTGAGAAAAATGACATAGTTTTTTGTAAATCTCTGTAACGTGTGACCTAATAGCAGCCAGCCTCTCATGATCTTTTAGGAATTTAATGTGTGGCCGTATGCTGTCTTGGCTGTGGGTATAAAATTTTGAGCTTCTGTCGTTAGAAAAAAGGAGGCATATTTTGATAGACTTTTTGACGATATATCCAAACTTAAATTCAAGTTTTGTAATGTACAATCTAAATTATTCTAACTGCATTTTCATTTATGTTCCTTTAAAATCCGCGCTGTGTTAGACCCGTGTTTATGTGGCCGTGGTTTTGTCACAGAAGACACTGGGCATTTGGGAAATGTGGGCTCTGAATCTTTCAGATGTCTGAGAAGTGCTGACAATCACGGCGTGCCCGCGGGTGGGCTCGCAGAGGCGGTTCGATTTTGTTTGGTGTTTGCTTCGCAGGCCCGGGGCCTAAACCCAGGGCCTGGCGGTCGCTTGGCTCCTGCTCCAGCACTGAGCTACACAGCACCCAGAGGTGTCTAGGGGCTGGGGAAGCAGAAATGTGACTGTCACTTGACAGCCCAGAGGCGACGCGCTGTGCTCCGCTCTCCTCGGAGTACCTCGCTCGCTAAGGTCAGGCGGGAGCCACGTCGGCTCCGCACACGGGGCTGCGCGCTTTGGGTCCCCGGTGATCTCAGAAGGGAGAGTCTGGCTGGGTTGCGACTCCAGCCTCCACGCGGTGCCTTCCCCCGGCACCCAGGCAGAGACAAGCCCGGACGTGAACGCCTCACCTTTCTGCTGCAAGAGCACAAATTGACGCGCGCTCCTGGCTGGAGAGGTAGCTGCTCCGCCCAGGGCCTGCCCAGCCGCCACGCTTTCCAGCTGCGAGTGGCCGCGTTGCCAAGTCAGTGACCGCCAGCGAGGTTGGTCTCCTGCCTCCGCGCCCGTGGCTTCTCCCGGGCCTTCATTTCCAGCGTTGGTGCAGTGAAAAGGCAGACTGCGTCTCAGTCAGTGCCGTCCCGACGCCTCTCTGACCTTGCAGGTTCTGTGGGGGCCTTGGGGACCCAGAGAGGATTGCTGTGCTCCCCGCTCTGCATAAATAGGCAAGGATGGTATCGGCCCTGTCCCAAATCTTCAATCCTCAGGAGCTAAAATTCTCTACTCTGTTCTTCTGAGCATTGTTTTGTTCCCTTTTAAAAATAGGACTCTCAGGGGTGAGGGGTATAGCTCAGCAGCACAGCTCCTGCCGGCAAGCACAAGATCATGAGTTCGAGCCTCACAAAAGAAAGAAAGAAAGAAAGAAAGAAAGAAAGAAAGAAAGAAAGAAAGAAAGAAAGAAAGAAAGAAAGAAAAGAACCAAAGAAAAATAGGACCCTTGGTACCCAGCTCCACGGGTTGCTGTGGAGATGAAACCCAGCAGAGGCCGGCCCAAGTGTGCACGCGTGCTCAATGCAGCAGAGTTGCTGCAAGACACGTGCTCAATGCAGCAGAGTTGATTATTAGCTGTGTGACCGGAAGCCGCCCCAGCACGAGTCCTTCACGTGTCCATGCTGGGGCCTGCAGGACTCTTCCTGCCGAGCTTTTGCAGGAGGCCCTGCGGTGCCTCCCTGTCCTCACGCTGTGAGAGGGGCTGCTGCAGCTCCAGACTTTGCTCCATCCTGTGCGCACTGGAAAGGGTGCCCCACCAATAAATTTCCACCGGCCTGCCACCACCACGAGCTTCGGTCATGTTTTCTCTGGCTCTTGCAGTTGTGTCTAGACTCTCGAGGAGGTGGAAGATGTAATTACAACCCGGGAGGCTCCAAAGGCCGCAGAGCCTGTGTGCATGTGACTCAGGCGGGGAGACGTGAGATCAGGGTGCTTCTTTCACTCAGACACCCTGGAAGTGAAGCCCCAGAGGTGCACGGCTGGGCGTCCCCAGCACATGGCGCTTCCCTCCCCGCTTCCCCCTCACCTGGCTCCTTGCAGCTCAAGCTCTGCATGGCTTCAGCTTGCCCAGGTGGCCCCAGAGGCTGCAGGTGCAGGCCGGGAGGAGGTGGCAGTCCCTGTGGCTGGGTCACCCCACATCTGCAGCGACTTCAGGTGACCCGGTTTCCTCTCCTGGGCTGGGCCGTTTGGGTTGCGACACAGTGGACACCTCATTCCTCCCAGCCTCTCCTGTCCTCTGCTCAGGGGGTGTGTTTGTATGTCTGTCTGTCTGCCCGTCTGGCCCCTGGCTGCATCCAGAAGCTGCCAGTCTGTGGAGGCCAAGTTGGGGCAAGTGGGTTGCGCCCTCACCAGTGTTACATCGGGGACCAGTGCAGCCCTCCTTTATCCTGCAGGCTCCTTTTCTCTTAATTTAATCATTACTAGTTCGTGACTGCAGTGCGCAGTGTTACACCCAGCGCTGGGAGCTGGTACGCAGATGTCACTCAGCTTCGTTCTTTTTATGTCTCCTCCCCTCCCTGCCCTCCATCTCTTGGTCTCCTTCCCCTTTGCAAAAGCCCTCCCTTTTTCCTGTTACCTGTCTTTTGCTTTGCTCTTTAATTTATTTATATTTTGAGTTTCTCGTATACGAGAGACCGTGTGGTGGTTAAGTTCGTGTGTCTGATATATTTCACTTAACATTATGGTTTTAAGGTGATACAGATTTATCCTTTATTCACTTAATTTCTGCTTGATCTGCCTCATTTGCTCAAACCATTCATTCATTTCATGTGAAATAAATAAAGAAAAAAGAGCTTGCCGTCATCAGCTAAACAGACAACAGCCCCACTTGCAGCTGTGGTCTGCATGGTCCCCTCCTCAAAGGCATGTGTTCAAACCCTGAGGCGCAAGGCGACAGTATCAGGGGGCAAAGGTGATTAGGTCACAGTGGTGGGGCCCTCCTGGTGGGATTAGTGCCCTTATTGAAGAGCTGTGACCTGACCTTGGACTTCTCAGCTTCCAGACTGTGAGGAATAAGTACATTTCTGTTGTCTCTCAGCTACGTAGTGAATGTTTGTTTGCTGGTAGCTTTGAGCATGCAAGGTAAGCGCTCCACCATGGTGCTCACCCTAGTGTGTACATCAGGTATCTTCTGTACAGTGACTAGAAATGACAGATGAGGGTAGAACTGCCTGAGCCTGGCTCTGAGCTGGTGGGTTGGGGCCAGCGTGTGAACGCACGGCAGCTGCAGACACAGGCTGGCTCCAGCGTCATCGCCAGATCTGGGGAGGAAGGGGAACCACACCTGCGGCAGGCAGGTGCACAGGCGAGAGGCGCTACGGTTCCTCGGTAGCTGAGGTACAGCGCAGGGTGCTACGACACTGAGCCGGAGCTGACGAACAGGCCACAGCGACTGCCTCTCCTGGGCTTTGGTGTTAGAGTTTCCTCCGAGTACCAATGAAAATTACTGACAGGCCACAAGAATGCACCTCCAGCCCCAGGCCTGAGCCCCCCGGGGCTTGGGAGGCGGCGGGATGGTGACTCTGCAGCACTGCGTGGGAGGCTGCGCTCCTCCTCTGTCCCAGGGAAGGGCGGGAGCCTGGGGACGGAGGGTGTGAAGGTAGGGGAGGAGGGCGTGTGTGGAGGAGAGGGGTGCCGTGACTGGATGCGCAAGCATGCAGCTCCTCCCCAGGGACAGTGCCCAGCGTGGGACCCAGAGCCGCCTCACCGAGACCCGAGACCAGGCAGGCAAGTAACTGAGACCCATGGACACGTGGCCTCTGGAGGGGAACGGGGAGCCTCAGCATCACCCCAGGGACCCTCAGGCCTGCTGCGGTGTGGAGCGCCAGCCCATGGGAAGTTGGGAGATTGTCTGCGATGACCAAGTGTGAATTTGTGCACATTCCAGTAAGTCATTTATTGAGCACTTTTACGTGTCAGGGGTGTGTGTGTGTGTGTGTGTGCGTGTGGTATTGGGCTTGAGCCCGGGGCCTTCCCTCACTGAGCTACATCCACAGCACTTTTTCTTAATTTTCTGACAAAGTCTCGCTAAGTCACTAAATTGTCCGGGTTGTGCTCCAACTTTCCATCCTCCTGCCTCAGCCTCCCAGAGCACTGGGATTACAGGTATGCACCCCCACACCCGGCCTGCTGCAGACTGCACCCCAGGGAGGATCTGGCACAGGAAAACCAGCTCACCCTCCTCTGAGGGTCCGCAGGTGACAGAAGGGCTTGTCGGGGCTGAGTGTGGGTCCAGCTCCTGGGCCTCCAACAGAAACACTGCCTTTCCCTGCAGCTCCTGTCCTCAGGGCCCCAAGCTGGACCCTGCTCCCTGTTCTGCAGCCCTGGCCTCTCCTGCCAGCCTCCACTTCTTGCTCCATCATTTCTGCCCGGGGAAAGAAATCCCAAACCGTCCCTGAGCAGCCCCTGGGGAGGCAGCGATGTGGGGACACGGCCTCATGCTCAGCTGCGAGCTCGCTCCAGGCGTCTCCGTGAGCCCCACTCCTGAGCCGGGAAGAGGCCGCTGGTCATGCCGGGCCTCGCACCAGCCTCCTCCACTTCCCGTTCTGTGGACGGAGCTGTTTGCCCGGAGAACTGAAGCCCGGACTCTGCCAGGCCCCTCGGGCCCCTTCGTGTGGGGATCATTCACCCGCAGGGTTCGATGTGGCTTGAGTGGGAATTCACACACAGTCCCTACAACTGCACCCAGGAGCGTTTTCTCTAAAAAACCAGAAATTTTTCCTCTCTAAACTTTATCCGTCTCGCCTCTCCTCTGTTTGATCCTGGCCGTGTTTGCAAAAATTCTGCTTCGTTGTCGGAATGCAAACCGTCTGCAGGTTTTCATTGGCCCAGACGGCGGCTGTTGCGGCCCAGGTGACCGCGCTAACCGTGGGACAGGAGAGATTTCCGTGAATTCTCAGGAAGCGGCTGCTCCAGGTGGCACTGCTGCCCTTGGAGCCTGGACCCTCTCCCCCTGGCTGAAAGCCTCAGGCTTGCCAGGTCTCCAGGGCGGGGTGGAGCTGGCGGGGGGACAGGGCCCTGCTGGAGAGACGTGCAGAGCCCCTCTGAGGACAGCACTGGGGATGGTGGCAGGGACAGCAGTGACAGCTGTGGACAGGGCATGGCAGCAGGGCTGGGGCCACTGACGGAAGCTGCTCGCCCCCGGGGCCTTGGCGCTGGGCTCCACATGTCGCCATCAGAGGAGCTTGCGACAGGGGACAGGGTCTGGAGACAGGGGCACAGTGGGGCTCAGGAGCTGGGAGTGGGTGGAGGGGACGCCAGTGCCCTTCTCAGGGCTACCCCGAGGGCTAAGTGAGATAGGATGGGGTGCAGCTGCTTAGCGCAGAGCCCACAGGACACAGGGGTGTGGCCGGGAAGGCTGGAGGTCCCCTGCATGGAGTCCAGGTGGGGACCTGGAAGGACACAGTTCAGTCCAGGACCACGCTTGCTGCTCACTAGAGAGATGGGGTGACGCCTCACGCTGTTCTGTCCCTTTGTTTTGTTTTTGTTTGTTTGCTTTTTGGAGATGGGGTCTCCCCTGTGTAGCTCAGGCTGGACCTAGGACTCTCAGCGATCCTCCTGTCTCAGCCTCCCAGAGTGCTGAGATGAGAGGCACACACACCTCACCTGACAGTTTGCCGCCTTGGCAGGGTTCGCGCTCTGACCCGGAGACCTGGCCCTGCTCCGAGGAGGCTGGTGGCCCTGAGAGACGCTAAGTGCATTGCTGTTTCCCCCAGCAGCAGGCAAAGGCCTTCTCAGTTTAGCCCAGACCCCTGGGCCAGCAGCACAGGATGCTGGGAAGCTGCAGGGAGGACTCGGACCAGGTCCGGATCGAGCTGGACAGGAGAGACGCAGGAAGACAGGGCATCTGCGGCCCCAGGGGCTGTCCCTCTGCCTGACCTGCCCACCGTCGGCCCTCACCTTCTCTCCCTCCTCGCGGCAGGGGCCGTGGCGGGGCCTGGGCTCCTGTCTGGGCAGGGACAGGGATTGTGGCTGGCTGGGTGTTGCCAGCAGCGCCGGGCCAGTCCTGGGTCAGTGTACTGGCCAGGCCTGGGGTGGGGGGACCCATAGCCCCTGGAGGAAGCTGCCATGCTGCAACTCCTCCCTGGCTCCGGGACCCCAAGCCCAGCCGCCACCAGCCACTTGCTTCCTGCCCTGGTGCCCTGGACACGCCGTTGGCTGCAGAGGGCAGCTGTCCCCGTGCCAGCCCGGCGTCCTCGGCCTGGAGGACAATGGCCGGAAGGGCCTCTTGGAGCAAGTACTTCCTCAAGTGCCCGGAGCAGCCCCAGAGGTTCAGGAACAATCGCAGGCTGCCGCCTCTGTGCCGCCCAGGGCCCCACGGCAGTGGCTGCGGCTCAGGCTCCAGGAGGGGCAGGGGCGGCCCTGAGGCCCAGGGCACTGGGGCCCACCCCAGCTTGGAGGTGGAGGAGGAATCTGGGTCCTTCGCTTCCTTTACCTCCCCACAGACCCTTCCTAGTCCTTGACCTTTGTCGCTCTGTCACCTTTCCTTTTTTCCCGTCCCCTCCTTTTGTTGATTTGTTTTGAGTCACTGTGTAGTACAGGCTGGCCTTGAAGTCACGGCCATCTTACTGCCTCAGCCTCCCGAGCACTGGGATGACAGGGGTGCGTCACCATGCCTGGCTGTCATCTTTCCTTAGGCTTGGAAAACAAGGAGAGGACAAAGCCCCTACTATGGGGGGCTGTTCTGTGCCCGTGGAAGGTGACTCGGGGTTCGCGTGCAGGGTGCTGGGAAGGAAGCTTAGGGTGGGGGACAGCCAGCCCTCAGCGAGACTGGGGTCCTGGGTGGCCAGAAGGCATCATCGTCTCCAGGTCGCCAGGCTGAGGTCTGGCTCCGGCCGCCCAGGGAGACCCTTGCTAGGCCGCTGCCCGGGGTCTGGTCGCGCAGGGTTCTCGCTGGAGCATGGAGAAGGTGGAGCAGCCACAGTGACTTCACAGGCTGGACAACCTTGCGAGGGCTGAGGTATGGCCTCTGCTGTGGCTCCCTGGGCCTGGAGACAGGAGTGGAGCAAGTGAAGAAACAGGTTCCTCCCATCTGTCCTGGTCCTGGCTCAGGCACCAGGAAATCAAGTGCATGTAGGTAATCCCAGCATTCTGGAGGCTGAGGCAGGAGGATGGCCAGGAGTTCGAGGCCAGCCTGCATTATGTAGTGAGACCCTGTCTCAAAAAAACAAAAGAAAAGGAAAACAGAAAGCCAACAACACCCCCCCCCCCAAAAAAAGAAAGACCCAGGTCTTGCCTTCAGGGAACTATGATGTTGAATGGGAGATCCTGGTTCAGGCATGGCCTGGAGAGAACTGGGTGACCCGGGTGACATGGGGGGGCGAAGATGTGTCAGCCTTTGTAGAATCTCTGTCAATCTCTGCTGCCTTCTCGAGCTGGATTAGCATTTCCTCTGTGCAGCAGAAGGGGAAACTGAGGCAGGGAGAAGCTCTACACATTATCCAACATCATGGGGGGGTGTCCGTCCCCGGGTCTTCAGAGGGAAGGAGAAGGGCAGGGTGGCCTTGTCTCCATGGTAACTGTCCCTCCACGGGGAACTGAGTGCTTTTCCGGCTGGCACTGGAGAGGAAAGAGCAGAGCTGTCCTTTGGAGGTCATGGTGGTCTGGGTCTAGGTGTGAGCGGCGCGTGTCACCGCTGGTGTGAAGTGAGAATCCCTCCGGCTTCACAGCTCTCCCGAGAGAGGCGTGCTGTGTGGAGGGTCCCTCCGCCCCTCTCACCGTGGGTCTGCGCTGTGCAGATGCTGGTGTGGGAGATGATCCTCCCTGTCCTCTCAGGTCCTCCCCATTGGTTCCTAAGCCACTTGCATCGGTGTGGAAAGAGTTTCTCAGCTGCCTTGCACACACACACTTGCACACTTGTGCCAGCCATCAGTTCTGAGCCCCTCACCCGATGTGGGGCATCTGGTTCCTGTGCTGGGGAGGGGTCCCTGCCGCCACCCCTTCTGGTATCCACCTGAACCAGCTGGGAAATGAGAAGCCAGCGGACATCACACTCTTCCTGTGCATGGTTTTCGTGCCAGGTGTCAGGCTCAGGGGTCTCAGTGACCTCAGCTGGGGACCTAAAGCCCCAAGAAGGGCTTTGTACAGAGGGAGGCGGTGGATGGTTCCTGGTAGCCCACTAGTGCTGCCACAAGTGGTGGATCAGGTGGAGCTGGGGAGCAGGGGAACCCTTCCAAGCTGAGCTGGGTCTCAGTCAGAATGGTCAGGACTCAGGTGCTGGGGTCCTGGGGTGCCACAGTCTTAACTCACAGAGAGGAGGGTGCGAGGCCATGAGAGGCCGCGTGACGCAGAGCAGGCGGTGCGGTGGGCGTTGGAAGACAGAACCCGAGATTCCCTGGACCCCGAGACAGCTGCAGAGGAGCAGGCAAGATGAGTGTGCTCTTCAGGGAGGATGGGTGCTGCCCCCCGCCGCACCTGTCGTGTGGATTGGAAGCACCCTGCTCCCCACGGCCTCCCTTGCTCTCCATGGGAAGCCTGATACTGGGGGTCCGTGTCTCTTTTCTCATTGGTGAAGAACCTGGGTTTCCCGAATGTGCTGACTGACTCAGTGTTGCTCAAACAGCCAGGGAGCAGTTGGGCTGGGTCAGTGGTGCTGGACCCTCAGTTGCCCCCCTCCAGGGCCCTGGAGGCTCCAGTTGTCCCCCTGCTCTTCCCAGCCCCTGCTTCCTCCCCGCTTGGAGACCCCAGCAGAGAGCTGGCACCCCTTTCTCCTTCCAACCCTGCACCAGCTCCCCCAGGGGGCTCCCCAGCAGTGCTGAGGAGGAGTGTCCTGGGGTGAGGCTGGGGAACCCTCGGGTGACACTGTACAGGGTCCCTGGCAAATGTGATCCATTTGCAGACCCCTCCTGGGGTTTGGGCACAGACCGTTGTAGCTTTAACTTTTCCTTGCTGTTGAAATCATATGGGTGCCCCCCAGGGCGCCTTCCATCTGGGTGCTGGTCTCAGCCAGTGGGGCTCATGGCTTAGGAGTGTTGGTTCAGGGCCCAGTGGGGAGGGGTGTCATGGAAACAGCACCCGGGCTCTGCCCCACAGGCCACTGCGAGCGGGCAGGAAGATCAGAGCCTCTCACCGGGTCTCCTCGGACCACGTCCTGAAGGGGCTGACTGTCGTGGTCTCAGACTGACAGGACGCACAGCCTTCCCTCTGTGGCCCTGCAGGCCTGTTTGAGAGCTACAGGAGGGTGTGGACACCGCTCTCCTCCCTCATCCTTGCATGTTTTGGGGTGCCCACTGTACACCAGAGTAGGTTCCGATGTCCGTGACAGGCAGTGGACCCTGCTCTCAGAGCCCCGGCCCCGTCTCATGGAGGGACAGAGCTGCCCGGAGGACGCACATGTTTGCGGCAGTGGTTGTGGGGTCACTGCACTGAGGGCAGTGCCGCTGGACGGTGGCAGGGAAGACCTTCACGAAGAAGTCCCAGCCACACTCTGGAGGGAATGGAACCTTCCAGAAATATGCCACCAACTCCTGGGAATCTTCTTACCCAAAGGAATAGTGCCCTCCACTGTAGGTCAGAGCTGAGCAGAGTTACGTTCGCCAGAGAGGAAGTTTCAGACAAGGATGAGGGTGCAGTCAAAGCCCACGTTTACCACCGGGAATGGACCCGAGCGCCTCTCCCAGCTTCTCCCTCAGCACCTGGCAGAGCCAGCCGGGTGCACCCAGTTCTGTTTTCTGGACCCAAGTGAGTGGTTATTCAGGCAAGGAGTCCCCAGGGGTCAGAGACACTCTGATCCCCTTCTCGGTTGGATTCCGGAAGGCCCACAGCCAGGCAGGGTACAGCCAGGGCTGCCTGCTTTCTGTCTGTACTCAGGGGGCCCGGCCACCCCTCCCCTTTGCACTCCACTCCAGCTGAGTGCTCTGCTTGATGACTCATGCTGATCGGCAATGCGGCCACTTGTGCAGCTTGGATTAGCCAGCCCAGAGCCAGGAGGCCCCTGTGCAAGGTGGCAATGGAGGTGGGGTGGGGGAGCAGGCTCCCCGGAGCCCCAGGCAGGGTTGGACATGCCAGGACTGCAGAGTGTTTAGACTGTGACTCATGCAGTCCTGTGAATAAATAGCTCTCTTTCTGCACTCTTGACAGGCTGGTGACAGCTTACCTTCTTGGTTGCCAAGGAGAGGTTGACCCTGGGTTTGGACATGCTCAGCTTTCCCAACCACCCAGCCCCTGTGGGACCACCGCGGGCAAGGTCTGGCCAGCTGGAAGGGGTGGGAGGCAGTGGGTGACATTCGGGGTCCCACAGTTAGAGGAGCTCAAGAACAGGTCACTGTGAGGAAGGGATGACTGAGGGGGAGGATTTAGAGAGATTTAGGGTGTCTGTTGTCTCCGAGTGGTAGCTGTTGTCAGAGCTTCATAATTCTGGTGAGAAGGAAAAGTATCCTTGTGTAGAAAACATCTATATAATGTAGGATTGATTTCACTGAGTAACAAAACCTGATTCATAGGTGCCTAAGTGATGGGATACTTATGTCACAAAACAGGAAGTTGGGGATAGGTGGTCTCAAGGGCGGAGACTGGCTCAGCATTCTCACGGTGGCCTCATGTGTGCAAATGCCTGCCATGTCCCTGGGTGTCACAACTGTATTCAGAAGCAGGGAGGTCACAGGCAGTGCAGAACGACAGAGGAGCCTTTTCATGAGCCCTTGTATCCATCAAGGAATACAGATGCCTAGAAGCCTTCCTACCTAATTTACTCTTTGATCTGGTGGATAGGAAGAGTATTGATCATAATTGGACCACATGGCCATCCTTAGCAGCAAGGAATCCTGGGAAAACGAGTATCTGGCAAAGGTTAGTGCAATAGCTATGGCTGCCTTTGACCCATGGTGACTCAGATTGACACCCTGTTGGCCAAGCAGAAGGCTGTGGGGGACAGAAGGACAGTCTCTGGGACCCACACTGGGCAGCGAGTCTAGCACAGTCCTGCACAGGTACATCATCCCGCAAAATGCAAACCAGAGGCAGAGGTGTGAGTCTGCAGAATTTTCAAGGTGGAGAGGTCTTCAGGCATGTGATGGATGCCCGAGACTGCTGGTGTGTGATCACAAGGATTGAGGAGCAAGTCACTGGCTGGGCCCTTCCAGGCCTGGCAGGGCCCCCTGTGCTGTGAACGGTGCCTTCCCCTGCAGGCAGAGCTGGGCAGCCCCGCCTCTTCGGTACTCTTGCCTCTGGAACACACTTGATGACCTGAGCCACCCTCACCGCACTGTGACTCGGTGACACTTACCAAATCTGTATGCTGCCCTAGCCCTGTGCCTGGTGTCGCTCTATCAGCTCAGGAGAACCCTGGCTTCCAGTGGCCATGAGGTCGTGGATGGTAAACTTAGCCACTCGGGTCCTCAGTGCCCCTTCCCCACATCTGCAGGCTCATGTCTTCCACCATGTACCCTTGGAATACCTCACCCCACCCCATCCCAGCCCACCCCATCCTCCTACCCCCACCCCACTCTACCCAACCCATTCCACCCCACTCCACTCCTTCTTCACCTACCCATCTACCCATCCTCCCATGCATCCAACTGTGTACCCCATCTGTCCACCCACCCACCTGTCTGTCCATCTATCCATCCCATCCGTTTCTTCTCTCTACACTTTTGCGTTGCTGTTCTCTCCCTCCTTGGCTTAGCCAAACTTCCCTGAGCTTCGGGCTCCAGCTTAGCTGTCATTTTCTCTGAAAAGCCTTCCTTGTCCCCCAAGACGGGTGGGGGGCCTCACCCTGTGATTTTCCCCTCCTGCATGTCACAGCTCCAGTGACACCCAGCAGTGGGACAGGTGGCACAGACCACTTCTTTGCCAGTGCCTAGTACAGTGTCTGAGCTCTCCCAGTGGATGTCTGTGCCACAGAAAATCACCACTTTAGTGACCTAAAGCTACAGGGATTTATTGCATTGTAGTTTTACAGGTGAGAGGGCAAATAGTCCCACTGATGACAACCACGATGCTGAGAGGTTCCTCTCAGAGGCACCGTGGTGGCACCCAGGCCTCTGTCTGTCCCAGCTTGTGAGTGTTGTCTTCTGGCTCTTTCTCCTCTTCAGATCCAGCAGCTGTGCACCCCTTTAGCCAGCCATTCTCAGAGGCCCCCACCCCTAACCACACTGCCCTTGAGCTTCAGCTGGAAAGAACTTCCCCTCCCCCTTTGATTTTGTAGATAAAGATGGGGTTTTGCTGTGCTGCTAGTCTGATCTCAGATTCCTAGGTGTCTTAGTTACTTTTCTCTTGTTGCTAAGTCAATATATCTGCCACCTAAAGTTAAAGGAGGAAAGACTTATTTAGCTCACAGCTTGTAGAGGTTCAGTCCATCCTCAGCTGGCTCCAAGGCTGGGTGGCACATGGCACAGGGGCAACTGTTCATAGTAGAAGAAAACAGCAAAAGACACGAGTGAGTATGAGACAAGCCTCTCTGTCCCTTATATTGTGTCCAGTCTACTGGGATTAGGGTGGTGCCAATCCAATTGGGGGACTGATCTGGAGATCACCCACCCTTCATCCCAGCACCCTTCATCCCAGCACTGCACTACAAATCAGTCACATACTCGAGAGTCAGCCACTTCTGAAAAAGCCCTGTCTAAAACTGCATGAGGCTCAGGGCAGGGGGAATAGCTAGGTACAATATTCTGCCTCTGGTCCCCCAAAGAATCATGCACATTCCTTTATGCAAAAGCATTTAATCCCTCTGTAAGAGCCGCCAAAGTCCTAACAGTTTTAGCATTGCTGAAAAGTCCAAGTCCAAAGTCTCCTCTGAGATTTAATGTGAACTCTCAGTTACATGCTGCTGTACAAATGAAAAGATAAACACTGCCAACATTCAATGGCACGAGATAGACATTTCCATTACAAAAGGTACAAAAATGAGGCTAGACAGGCATGGAACCAAAGCAAGTCCAAAATTCCAGCACTGCACTATAAATCAATCATGCACTTTAGATTCAGTCACCTCAAATACAAAACAAAACAAAAAACTCTATGACCATGTGAAGCTTTGGGGGGCGTTTAGACACAAACCATAACATTCCACCCCTGCTCCCTCATGACTCATGTGCATCCCTGCATGCAAAGGGCATCTAATCCATCTCCAAAAATCCTAACAGTTTCAGCATTGCTGAAAAGTTCAAGTCCAGTCTCCTCTGAGATTTAAGGCAAACGCTTAGCTTCAAGCCCCCATATAAATAAAAAGAAAGTTAAACACTTCCAACATTCAATGGCATAAGATAGACATTTCTATTCCAAAAGTTACAAATGGGGTGGGGAGGAATATAAAAGAATGGGACCAAGCAAGTCCAAAATCCAGCAGGGCAAACATTAAGTCCTATAGTTCCCTGTGCAGGACCAGAGGAAATCTGTGGCAAGATGTGAACTGCAAAAGGCGGGGGCAGCTCCATCCCTATTGTAATCGTGGTGGTGGCAGCTCCCTTGGCTTCTCCCTAGGGCCAGTTCTGCTCCCACCTTGCAATTTTCCTCAGATGATCCACATTCCTGGCTCCTCCAAACTTCTGGGGTCTGCGGTGCACCTTTGGCTTCGCACTCACACCTTTATACTCTGCCCTCTCAGAGGCACACTGCCTGGCCTCCCCAGCCTTCTGAAATCTGAGTGGACACCTTCCTGACCTCACAGCTCTTGTGTTCTGCATGTGCCTAAAACCAGCACTACATGGGTGATGCCTAGGTCTGCTGCCAGCAGAACAGTAGCCAGTTTTTCCTGCCTCTTAGCTGTAGTCCAACTCTATGGGACAAGTCCTCTGCTGTCACCCTGATGGAACATGTGCTCCTCATTTTACTTCTCAAAGCGAAATCTTTCACGTTTGCAATTTTGGACTCAAAGGGTGGAGTCCTGCTGCTTCTTGTGATGCCCTCAGGCCTTCTTTTCTATTCTCTTTCTTAGGAACCAAGGTGTCCTCTCATCTACTTTGCAGTCCACAGCTTTACTGGAGCTTTCTTTAGGGCCAAACTCACAATGTTTTAAATCATCCTGCTGGGCTCTTGTTTCTCAACATAAATCTGACTAAAAGCACCCAGCAGTAGCCATGCTACCTCCTCAACATTACACTGGTTTGAAATTTCTTCTGCCAGATTAACTGGCCCACCACCCTTAATCTCAGTCTCTGGACATGAGCAAAGTGCAGAAAACTTTATGCCAAGCTATAACACACATCATTTGGAGTCTAACAGCCAGGGAAGTCCTTCCCAGCAGAAACCTCTGGAGCATGGTGGGATTTTTACCGGCTTTCCGGTCTTCTCAGCATTGACCGGAATCTCCCATCAAGTACAGTCTACAGTGATCCAGCACTTCTTTTTCAGGAAGCATATCCAAACCTCCCTAAACTTTCCCACATCTGTCCCAAAAGCTCCTGAACCACTCAGTCAGGTCCGGTTACAGCAGTGACCACATTGCTCTGGTATCAAATTCTGTCTGGATTATTTTCTCTCATTGCTGAGACAAAATACCCAATGCCATCCAAAGTTAAATGAGGAAATGTCTATTTAGCTGCCAGTTTGTAGAAGTTTCTGTCCATAATTGGCTGGCTGTAGGCAGGGTGGCACATGGCAGAGGGACAGTTTTTCATGGCAGTGGAAGACAGCAAAAGCAGCAAGAGGAGAGAGATAAGCCCCTTGCCAGGGCATCCCTGAAGGACAGCAGCAAAGGGAAATCATCACAGTGGGCAAAAGTTCAGGCAGTGCACTCAGTAGTACATGTTACCTGGAAGGAGAAATGGCCAGATGTGTGACTGTATACCGATTCATGTGATGTAGCCAGTGGTCTGGCCAGACGGCCAGAAACTTGAGAGGAATATAACTGGAAAGTTGGTGACAAAGATATTTGGGAAAGAGATCTGTGGATAGACTTCTCCATATGGGCAAAGGATGTAAAAATACTTGTTTCCCCTGTGAATATTCACCAAAAGGTGACCTCAGCAGAAAGACTTTAACAGAATGGGATAGTGGCCGACCTGTCCCCCTGTCATTGCCTTCCCCAGTGCCCCTACCACTGCCCAGTGGGCCCATCAACACAGTGGCCATGGTGGCAAGGATGGAGGGCACGCATGGGCTCAGCAACATGGACCCCCACTCACCAAGGCTGATCTGGCTACGGCTGCTGCTGAATGCCCAGTGTTCTGGCAGCAAAAACCAGCACTGAGTCCCCGATATGGCAGCATTCCCCGGGGTGACCAACTTGCACCTAGTGGCAGGTTGATTATATTAGATCACTTCCATCATGGAAGAGACTGTGCTTTGTCCTCACTGGCATAGACACTTATTCTGGATATGGATTTGCCTTCACCACACATAACACTGTGCCAAAACTACCATCTGTGGACTCACAGGATGCCTTAGCTACCCTCCTGGAATTCTGCGTAGCTTCGCCTCTGACCAAGGAACACATTTTATAGCCAAAAACATGAAGCAATGGGCTTGTGCCCACAGATTTCACAGGTCTTACTCGTGGGGAACCAGTCTGATGAGTCTACTTGACTCTTCTTGAAAAGAAGAGCAGCTATCTCCCTTTTGGATAAACTTGGCCTTATCTTCCTGTATTGGTCTGTGCAGAGCTGGCCAGGCTATTTCTTTGTCCCTTCAGTTGGCTTTAAGCAATGTAAACTGGCCTGGCTGAGGAGCTGATGTGTCATCTCTGAAGCAAAGTGAAGCTCAGTGTTACCCCATCCAGTGACTCCCCAGATACCTGGCTGAGCCGGGCGGGATCGAGAGCTGTGGTCCATGCTGTTGGTTGGGACTGAGCCTCAAGAAAGAGGCTGTGACCTCCCTGGGCAAACAGGATTGTGCATCAGAGCTGAAGCACTGCCCCCAGATTATTAGACACCGTCTCAGCTGTGTTACACAGATCAATCTCCCTGCATTTCTGGCCCTCTGCATATCACAGAGGTGATACCAGACCTCCTGTCTAGCCCAGCTCACAGCAGACATGGCAGTCACCTATTTCCTGTCACTCTCACTGTCTCTCACCCCAAGCCAGTCCCCTCATGGAGAATTCATGAAACCTGGAAGGGCTCTGGGTCATGGCCTTTGTTTTGGTGAACACCATCTCGGCTGGACTTAGCACCCTTGGCTCCCCGTAACTGTGTATATGTCTCAGTGTCTTTATTCTCACTGTGGGTTTCACCAGAAGGGGTAGACTGGAATTAGCTCACTAGAATTCCAATAACTTCTCCTTGGGGTTTCAAATATAAACCTCCTCGGACTGTGACAAGGACAGGAAAAGGTTCTCCATGCTTACTGTGTTCTGTGCGACTCAGGAGTGGCTGGACTCATAGAAAGGATGGTTTTTTGAGGATATGGATACAGTGCCAGCTAGAGGCCAAGAGCTTGCAGGGCTGGGGCAAGGCTGTACAGGCTTTGAATCAGCCATATGGCACTGTGTCTCCCATGGCCAGAATTCATGGGTCCAGGAATCAAGGGGTGGAAGTAGGAATGGTACCACTCACCATTACCCTTAGTGATCCACCAGCAAAAGTTTTGGTTCCTGTTCCTGTTACCTTATATTCTGTTTGCTTGGAAGTCTTAGTTCCAGGGGGGAAAGGCTGTTCCAGGAAGCACAACAGTGATGCCACTAAACTGGAAAATATGACTTTCCCCTGGTCATTTTGGTCTCCTCATGCCTCTGAGGAAATGAGCTAAAAGGGAGTCACAGTGTTGTCAGGGGTGTCGACCCTCAACTGTCAAGGGGAAATTGGACTCCTACTCCACAATAGAGGAAAGGAATAACATATTTGGAATGCAGGAGATTCCTTAGGGTGCCTCCTGGTACAACAATGTCCTGTTACTAAAGTCAATGAAAAGCTCCAATAATCTAACTCAGGTAGAATGGCAAATGGCCCAGCAGAGCCTTCAGGAATGAAGGCATGGGTCACCCCACCAGGGAAAGAACCAAGACCTGCTGAGGTGCTTGCTGAAGGTCAAGGGAACACAGAATGGGTAGTAGAAGAAGGTTGTTCTATATTCCAGCTGTGACCCCAGTGATCAGCTACAGAAATGAGAATTGTAATTATACTTTCTCCCCTAGCATGGTTCTAATATACTGTAATGTTGATAGACCTACTACTAGTTCTTAAGTTGGGTATTATACTAATACATTATAATACTAGTTCTGTATTATAATGTTCAAGTTGTGAAATGTTAAGAGTAAGCCTCACCCCCAGAAAACTTGCTTCTGTTCTGGGGAGGGAATCAGTGCATTTCCATCTTGTGCAAGGTAGTGATAACATACTGGGCATAATTATGAGTGTGTCTTTGTTTCAGGAGACTGGTTTAAAGAAATGTGTCTGGCAGCCAAGGGGACAAGGGGTGGCCTGTGATGGTTGCGTGGCTGTGTCAACTTGAGAAGTTTAATTAAGAAAGCTTAACTAACTGGGCTCAGCAATTCTACATCCTAGGGTACAGAGGACCTGTCCTAGGGCAGCTTGTTGCCGGATGGTGTAAAGGGATGATGAGGAAGGATGGATCTGCTTCTGTTCTTTGGAGGAGCTCCAGTCCTCACCTTCACCTTGGACATCTCCTGTCTTCTTGTGCAGACTCTGGGATTTTGGTGTAAATTCTTCAGCCTTCCACTGTGGACCCATCAGCCTCCTGACACAGACTTGCACGGGATACTGCAGTGAGCTTCAGACCTTGGACTGAATCCTTTGATCTCCAGTGTGCAGGCCCCCTCTGCACGCTTCCTCATCTGACTCCATGGTGACCCTTGTGAGCCAATCTTATACATTCTTATCTTGTGCTGTATCTGTTTCTCTAGCAAAACACTAACTGACACCCTAGGCTCAAGTGATCCTCCTGCCTCAGCCTCCTGAGCATGGGTGCTCTTCATGTTTCAGGGCCTGTGGGCCCCAGTCCGGAGGCTGTTGATTTAATAATTCTGCACCCTCCTTTTGCCCTGTTCCACGGCACCATGATTCTGCCTGCTAAAAAGAGCACACACAGCGGTCATGCAGCAGCCTTTCTCTCTGGCTGCCCTTTCCTGGGGTTGCTTGTCTCTGAGGGGTCCCTGGAGCCTTAGGGCAGGGTTAGATGCCACCCTGCATAGTCGTAGCTCCTGTTCAGCTGGACCCGTGTTTTCATTGCTGGTGCCTGGTTATCTGGCTCCGTCAGCCTAATTTGAGGTCACCAGTAGAAGATCCCAGGGGAACTGCATTTCCTGGGTCATTTAACCATCATAATGAAAAAGAAGTTAGTTTCAGTGGTTTTTCCTGAAAAAGTATAGTTTTGGGCTTAAGGGATTAAGAACTTTTTTGTTCTTTTTGAGGATCTGGAAGCATGGGGAAGGAAGCTGGCAGAGACCGAGCAGGAGGCAGAGTGTCAGGAGGGGTGGGGAGGGGAGGGGAGTTAAAGTGGTTTCTACAGGCAGGATGGACTCTGCCTGATGAGTGTGATCCTGATGGACTGCAGACACGGGCTCATAAAAGTACAGTTCCGAAAGAAAATAAAAATAAAGAGAGCTGCGGCCACAGCCGGCAGACAGTTTATGAAACACAGGCCTAGAGAAGCTTCCCAAATATTAGGTTTGAAATTGTACAGCTTCTGGAAGAAGGGCTATACTCCCCATGATAATAAAACTCCAGCCTTCTAAAAGTAAACAGCCCCACCTGTCACTCTTGCTGCACCTAATCTAGAGGAATGTTCCCGAGAGGGGCCTCCCCTGTGGAGGGGAAGAGAGAGAGAGGAGAGAGGAGAAAGAGGGCAGAGAGAGAAAAGGCAGAGAGAGAGAGAGAGAGAGAGAGAGAGAGAGAAAAGGCAGAGAGAGGAGAGAGAGGGCAGAGAGAGAGAGAAAAGGCAGAGAGAGAGAGAGGGAAGGAGAGAGAGAGGGAGAGAGAGAGAAAAGGCAGAAAGAGAGAGAGAGAGAGAGAGAGAGGGAGATATGCCCCGTCCCCCTCTTGGCTTGAGCTACCTGAGGCCTTTGTCCTCCTGCCCAGCAAGGCTCAGAACATGGGTCCCTCAGATGGACTTTTCTGATTTCAGCCCACCAGGTGGGGGCCCCATAGCAGCATGAAGACCCCAAAGCCCTGCACATGGACAGCAGGGCCAGCTCTATTTATAATCATCCTATGCATGAGCCCCTCAGACTGTTTGACATGGGAGTGGATAGGATTTGGGGAACCAAGGCCCATCGCAGTCAGGACTAGAAGCTTCTGGAGTTTGTAGAACCAAGTAACATCAGAAAACACTCCTTGCATGTTAACCAAGCAGGGCAGATGCAGGACATACACTTGTGTATTTAGCATGAGGTTTGTGTCCTCAGGAAACACGTCAGAGAGTTATTTGTGGTTGCTTCCAGGTGTTGGGAGTATGGGAAAAATTTCCCCCTCTTCGTAACTGCTTCCCTTTTTCCACCTAAATGAATGGCACAGTGTTTAAATCCCTCCAGCCTGGAGCCAGAGTGCCTGCTGGACTCCTGCCCCTACCAGCTGGCTGCAGACCCTCTGAAGCTGGGGCTTCTCATCCACGCAGGGTGTTGGTCCCTGGCTCCCTGAAGGACAGACCAGAGCATGGAGCAGTGACCAGAGCATGAAGCCATGGGCTGGCCTGGTACCCTGCATACAGTGAGTACTCAGGAGATGGGTGCCCGGTGGTCACTGTCAGCTTACAGCATGATTCAATGTGTCAGTGAGGAACATACGGTCCACCCTGCTGCCTGACCTTAGCCTGAGACTTAGCCTGAGTATCTGAAACATTTTCTCTTTCTCAGTCCATCACCACCTATGATATTTTGGGAAGCTCTTGTTACTTTTCTCTCTATACTGGTACAAAACCACCCAACATCCAAAATGAGGGAAGGAGAGGTTTATTTAGGTTACAGTTTGTGGAGGCTTTAGTCCATAATCAGCTGGCTCCCAGGCAGGGTGGCATGGCACTGGGGCAACTCTTCAAGGCAGCAGCCAGAGCAAAAGGAGGCAGAGCAAGCCTCTTTCCCTCCCTTATATTGTACACACCCCACCCCCCATTTCCCACCCCCGATGGTGGGTGTAGTACTCACAAAGTCCCTTGCCCTGCTCTTTCAGAAATATTTTATTTTAAAGAGGGTAAAATTAAACACAACTAAACAGAACAAAGCAGAACATAAGAAAGCAATGTAAGAGACATAATTTCAAAGCAAGACAACCAGAGATCTTCACTATCATATTGTCTCTTGTTTTCTTCCAAATAGTCCATATCTTCACATACAGTGAATTCATACACAACAACATAGTATAAAACTGATCCAAATAGGATGATGAAGGAGTTTTAGATCTTCAAGACCAGACAATGTATGTTGAAATTAAACAAAACAAAACAGATTAAAATCATTCTTCACGTATGTTGAAATTAAACAAAACAAAACAGATTAAAATCATTCTGAGCAAAGAATAATAGTAGTGCTGGATTTCACATCGTGATGCTACAGAATCATCTCTGGGTACTGTAGTGTCTCTTTTTCTTCAAAGTAGTTGTTCATTTCATCATGTATTATATAATCATTTGTCATAGACTGTTTATAAGTTCTATACATGCATGAGTCTCTGTATAAGAGGGAAAAACAAAACAAAACAAGACAAAACAAAACAAATTCCTAGAAAAACATGAAATGAAATAGTCATATAAAACCACAATACAAGGTGACCTACAATGGTTGCTATGATGTCTCTTGTTATCTTCAATAGAATTGTCTATATCATCAGGCATAGTATAATTGAACATAGAAGTACATAACAATATTAATAAAAACAAAACATAGGAGACATTATAAGACTTCAAAAGCAGGTAATAATCAAATCAGACTGGGTATTCTAGTGAATCTTGTCATCTTCAGTGTAGTTGCCTATACTGTTAGGCTTGATATTATCAGTCATAATAGATTAGAATAAAATCAGTCAATACAAAACAGATTCAAATAAGATTAGTCATAATAAGACAGTGTAAGTTATACAGGACTTCAGATTAAGTTAATAGGAAATTAAGGATGGTTACTGTAATATATCCTGCTATTTTGGGGATAGCTGTCTGTGCCCTCAAATCTAGTACAAGTAGACAGACTGGAACAGAATATAATCAATCTAAACAGAGCAGTAATGAGTAATGTGGGTTTTAAATCCTGATACACTAATAACAATATCCTTTGCCACCTTTTTTTCAGGTTATTCCTCCCCTTTCACTCCCACAGGGTGCTGTGCATTTTGGGTCCCACCAACTCCCTCAGTTTTTAGATTGGGGGGGCAACCTGCTATTTACCTAAGTGGTTCTGAACCTTCCCACTCCTGGGCTTGATCTCCAGTTGTATTCTTTTACCTACAAAGGCCTCAAGGTTTTCCTTTGTTATAGCTGAGTAGTTCTCTGCACATAAGTATCCTGTCTTTCCAACCTATCTGCAGGTGCTGGTCGAGTTGCCCCTATTTCTCTCTGGTTCCCTGTCATATAGAGCATTGTTTTCTCATATTTGACTTTTGGTCCATAAATTCTCTTTCAGGTTAATTATAGTTCCTATACAGAGCATCTTGATGGACCCTACCTCCTGATCTACTCTGCCTATCTTTTTTTTTTTTTTAGTGTATCAAGGCCATCTATGTTAGAGATTATAGCCACCCTTCTCTGCCTCATTTCTACTATGCTATTTTTCTGCCATTGGTTGTTTACTTTTCTCCTTCATTCCACTGCCTGCCCTGCTCATTGAGGCCTCTCTGCCACTGTTCCTAAAATCCTGGTATTTTTTTTTCTCTCTCTCTAGAATGTCCTTCAGTATTCTCTATAGGGTTGGATTGGTAGTCACAAACTCCCCCAGTTCCTCTTTGTCATGGAAGCATCTTGTTTCTCCATTAATTTTTAGAGACAGTTTTGCAGGGTGCATCAATCTGGGTTGGAGGTTATTTTCTTATTTTCTTTTTTAAAAATTTTATTTAAAGAGGAAAAAAAAGCAAAACAGAAAAAAGGAAAGAAACAATATAGAATTTTAAAGAAAAAAATAAACATAAGAAATCACTAGTTGATAAATTACATATTGTCTTCTAGATATAGTTCTTCAAGTTACAAAATTAAAGCATACAAGGTAGACATTCAAACAGTGAGGCTGTGAACAGTTCTATTCAACAATCCAGCAAAGACCCAGCTACATGGTCATCAATCTTACACACTTAAACATACATGCAGTTATATCCTTTAGAGCACTTTCTTTTCCTCCTTTTGCTTTTCAAGTCCATTATCTGTTTAGTTATATCATGTTTCAGCTTGCTCAGTACCTTACTTATCTGTTTTGTTGTTATTTACTTTTTATTTTTTATTTATTTTAATTTTTTATTATCAACAAAATACAACAGAACAAGATGGAACTAAGCCAACTGAGAGAGTGCAGTGAAATTGGTACAGAAACCCTCAACAGGTTACTGGCATAACAGTAATAGGTTCCATAGTGTATCCCATTATCTTCACAACAGTTGTTATTTCAATAAGGTATAGCCAAATCAAAGGACATACAGGACATTCTAGAACTTATCAAAACAGAACATTGAATAGAGCAACACCATTAATCAGAAAAAAGCAAAACAGTGATAACAGTATTTGCCTTCAAAGAGAAGGAAATCCCTCCTATTTACTACATTGCATATGGTCAGCCTCTCAAGAGATGTCTAGATCTCTGGCTCACTTGCTAACGGGGGTGGTGGTGGTGGTGTTGGTGGGTTGATTCTTAGCTCGCTCGCCAGTAGGCTCATGGGAGCTACTGAGTGATTCTTATCCTGCCTCCTTCCAGAGGTGCTTACTTCCAGGGCGGGCAAACTGCCTTTCTGTGCTGCGCCTTGAGTCCATCCATGGTCAGAGCTCTGGGGCTGCTTGGAGGTTATTTTCTTTCAGGGCTTGGAATACTTCACTCCAAGCTCTTCTTGATTTGATGGTTTGTGTTGAGAAGTCTGTCATGATTTTGATAGGTTTTCCTTTATAGGTGATCTTTTTCTTTTTGCTGATGGCTTTTAATATTCTGTTCTTGTGATGAGTTTCTGGGATCTTGATTATTATATGGCTAGGCATATCTCTATTTTGGTTTTAGGTGGCTGGAGTTCTGTATGCCTCATACATCTGAATATCATTTCCTTTTCCTATGCTTGGGAAGTTTTCCTTAATTATTTCTGTGAATAGCCTTTGTATTTCCTTTGTGTTTACTCCTGCTTCTTCACTCACATTTTTTATTCTTAATTTATAGATCCTCTTGTCGTCTTCTAGCCTTTGTATTGTTACTGTTTGTTTCCTTATTATTTTTAAGAGATCTTTCCTTTGGTGATCACACATTGCAAACCTATCTTCAAGTTTTGTTAATCTGTCTCTAGTTTCTTTCAGGCAATTTTGTTAGCTTTCAATGGAGTTTTTAATTTCCTGGCAATCTCTTTGAATCTGTTTCATGTATTCTAGGTTTTTTTTTTATATTCTTCATTGAAGGTTTTTCCCCTTTTTCTGTGTTCCTCCATTCATGTATCTGTGTCTTCTTGAGAGGCGCTAAGCATTTCTTTTATTAATCTTCTTATATCTTGCTTTACTTGTATTAATATTTCAGTTTTGAGTTTGTCTATGATGTCATGAAGATATCTCTTTATGTCAGCTGATGTTGTATCCAATATTGTATGTTTGCTGCCCTCAATCTCTTCTGTATTTACCTCTCCTGGACCAAAATTCCTTGAGTTGGGGGATGGAGGCTTTTTGTTATTTCTTTCTCTTGTCATATTTCTGGTTTCTTCCATATGGGTATATGGTGGAGGTTCCAGCCCCTTTCCTTGTTGGTTATGGTTCTTCTGAAGCACACTAGCTAGGGATTTCTGCTCTCTCCAGTTTGCTGTTGGTCAATGAGGTGCAAGCAGGGGTAGCATAGGCTGGCCTGTCTCCTCTGAGCCAGTCAACCAGCAGGGACCTTCACTATATTAGTGTGGACCACACAGATAGAACTGGTTTGGGACAACTTCGGGAAAATTTTGTCCCTGGCTATTGGGTCCTAGCCAGGGGCATGACCCAGCCCAACTAGATCCCACCAATCTGCTCTGGGCAGGAAGCAACCAACTGAAGTCACTGCAGTTCTTTGTTCAGGCCCATCCTGTCCGATTCCAACATGTTGTACCATCAGTCGCCCCTTTCCCTTGGGAGGGTCAAATTCCGAGCACTCACTGTGGGTTAATGTAGTCTCCACACTGGCTCTGTTCTCCATTGGGCTCCTGATTTCAGTGTGACTTTGGCTCTGGCAGGGAGAGCCCCGCAACCACGAGTCTAACCAGCTCTGACGGTAGCGCTGTGATGGCGAGTTTGACAGGCTCCTTTCCCTTTAACTTCTTGGATAGAGAGGATCCATCTCCCTCCAACTGGCCTTCTCCAGGATGTTTTATTCTGGCATCTGAGCTGTTTCTCTCATGGAGGCTCCGTATTTTGCTGCTTACTGATCCACCATCTTTAGCTCTGCCCTCCTCCCCTGCCCTCCTCTTGCACAGGATGGGCATGTTTACAAAGTAAGGACCCTGGCTCCCTGCTGAGTCTCTCAGTTAAATTTCTAAGCTGCCCAAGTGGACACAATGCATCAACCGTAAAGATAACAACACCTAGTTCTGTTGGGAGGAAAAGCTAGCTAGCACTGCTAACTCAGCCGCTGAACCTGCAATTCTGCGTTCTCTGAGTGCTGTTTCCTGCCCCTTTAACACCCTAGGCCCTCCCTGGACTCCAGTCTGTGTGTCCGTCTGCTGTGCATGGTGCCGGCTGCACGGGATGCAGAGATGACCGGAGTGATGCAGAGGACAAGCGCATCCTCAACAGCCCCAGCCTGAGGGCTTCACCTCAGCACGTGCTGACTGTCACACGGCTGTGTGGAGCAAGAGCCTGGGCCTGGCGTATTTTAAGTTTTTATTTTTATCTGTCCATGTTTGCAGCTATAAGGGTTGCATTTGCGGTGTGGAGTTGGTCCCATCCGTATTCACCCACTTCCTCTCTCTCCCCTCCCCTTTGCTTCACCTCTTGGTTCTTGTCTCATTGGTCAATTCCTGCAGACCGTGGATGGCGCAGGTGAGTGGAGAAGGGGAATACGGTGTCTATACACCACGGAGCGCTACTCTGCCGGAAGGACAAAGGAGTCATTTGTAGGAAAATGGATCCACCTCAACACCATCATGGTAAGTGAAGGAAATCAAACACAGAAGCTTAACGGTGGCATGGTTTCTCTTGCACGAGAAACCCAAAGTGTCCATAGATTAAAGAGCAAGATAAAAGACAGATGACAGGAGCCAGGCAGAGGGTAACAGCACAGTTTCCACGTTCTTCTCAGTGAGTGTCACCCAGGCTGCATGCTTCTCTGGAGGTGGCTGGGGACAGATCCTTGCCCACTCCTGCCCAGGGGGCAGACTTCATGTTCCTGCAGCTATGGGGTGAATGCCCAGCCTCTCCTCGACCTGCAGCCATGCTCATGGAAGCCCCACTTGTCCAGAGACCAGGAGAGCGGCTGGAGGAGCCCGCGGCTGAGGCGTCGGGATCCCGTGGGTCCACTTCTGTGCAGGACGAAGTCCCCATCCTGCTGCACTCAGGGGTGTGGCACCTACAAAGCCAGTAAGTGAGGACTGGGGCTCCCCAGAGCCACCCCCACTGCCACCGGGAAAGGCTGATTTTCACAGACAAGAAAAGGCTGTGCTCAGGCCAAGGAGGCTGAGGGGCAGTGGGGCCAGTGCCCACGTGGCTGGTGGGTCCTGCTACCCACTCTTTCCTGTGCTGCCCTTCGATCCTGAGGGGGTGCTGGCCCTTTTCTTCCCCTCCTCCGCACACAGGTGGGGTGGGCAGAGCCTGTTCCCGGTACAGAGACACAGCAAGTGCAGGTGTTAGGGTTGATACACTGTGTCGGCTTGAGCAGTTTAGCAGTTTAACTGAGAGGCTGAGCAGGGAGCCAGGGTCCTTACTTTGTAAATAGCCCCATCCTGTGCAAGAGGAGGGCAAGGAGATTTTGTGAGTACTACACACTAGCCCTGGGCTTGGGGGGGGGTGGGCTGCATACATTATAAGGGAAAAGAGGCTTCTTCCCCTCCTTTTGCTCTGGCTGCTGCCCTGAAGTGTTGCCCCAGTGCCACACAACCCTGCCTTGCAGCCAGCTGATAACTGACTGAAACCTCCACAAACAGTGAGCTAAATAAACCTTTCCTTCCTTCATTTTGGGTGCTGGGTGTTTTCTCCCAGCAACTGGAGAAAAGTAACCAAAACAGCCTGGATGCCCTGCCCACCCTGGGGACCGCAGCCTCTCTCTCATCCATGGCATGGGAATCAGCTGGCCACTTCCACTGCAGAAGTTGCGACATGCGTGTGCACACGGACACACACACGCTAGACAGTGCCCACAGGCATGCCCGGCTGAGCCTGTGTGTCCTCTGCCCTGCCCTCCTGGGACCATGGGCCGGGGCTGCCCCAGGGCTACTGTGTGAATCATCAGTCACAAAGTCCTGGTGAAAAGGCTGTTGGAAATCCCTGCACTGTGCAGGCTGTGGCATCTCAGTGCCTCTGCCCTCGGCCCTGAACCCAGCCACACGATATGCGGGGCGGGGGATCACTGCCCAGCAACCCCTGGCCTGGGCTGCAACCTCTTGCCCAGCTGGCGCCCAGCCTGGGCCTCAGCAGACGTGTGCTCCCCCATCATGTTCTGGGGGAGCAGCGTGGAGACCACAAGATCCCAGGAGCAGCAAGGTCATCACTGTCACTGCCAGACCCTCCGTCTGTAAACGCAGCCTTGGACGATGGTGATATTTGGGCTCCTTGGCAAGGAGGAGGCTGGAGTTAACCCCCTTGGGGCAGGGACCGTAGCAGCATAAAAGGTAAAGGCAGAGAAATTCTGTCCTGTGTGACTGCCAGCGCTCGGAGAAATTTAGACAGCGAACTGCAACAGCTAGCTGGTTATACTCAGAGCTTGATTTCCAAAGCGCCTGGGCTGACGGCTGTGTGTGTGTGTGTGTGTGTGTGTGTGCACCCCTGCTTTGTCTGGCCACACAGCAGGCAGCAGTTGTGTTTGCTGCCCAGCTCTAAGGGCCAGGCAGAAGCCCAGGGCTGTGTCCCCGCCTCTCCCTAGGGACTCTGGGCCGCTGGCTTTCCATGCTGGCTGGAGCCAGGCTCCGAGGGCAGCTGGGCTGGGACATTTAGCTTCCTGGGTGGGGCCAGTGCAGCTCTGGGTCACTTCATCCTTGGGGTTCTTTTGGGCTGGCCACCAGATGGAGAGGCAGAGCCAGGGCACGAGTGTGTGTGTGTGTGTGTGTGTGTGTGTATGAGTGTGTATCTGTTTTTTTTGTATGTGTGTGTTTATGTATGTTTGTGTGTATGAGTGTGTGTGTGAGCATGTGTGTATGTTTATGTGTGAGTGAGTGTGTGTGTGTGTGAGTGTGTGTGTGTGTGTGTGAGGGGGAAGGGAAGAGTGGGGCAGGAAGTGGTGGGTGGTGTGAAACTGTTCTCCCCTAAGTCTGAGGCCAAGCCAGGCGCCCGCTTGCAGACAGCTGTTGCACGAGCCGGGAGCTGTGTGACGCATCCAGGCCGCATGAACCCAGGTTCCCTCGCCCCTGCCTGAGCCCGGTGGCTCCACCCAGAGCTTGGCAGAGGAGACCCATTCCCTCCCGGAGCTCGGATTCTGCCTGGGGAAGGAGGCAGTGAGCTGGTGGCCAAGGGATGGAGTCACAGCTGCTCAGGTGGGGTGCAGAGCCGGGAGCTCCCCACAAACCAGGACCCGGATCCCAGAGGAGGAGAGAGAGAATGAGTCCGGGAAGGGGTGAGGCAGACTGAGAGGCAAGAAATGGGCCGCTCAGCTGGACGCCTCTCATCCCCAGTGCGGTGGCCAGGTCACCCTGACAGTGGGCCTGCAGCCTCTGGTCCCCAGGGCACACACGCCATGCCGCCAGTGGCCACAGCCTCTGTGACTGGACCCAGAGGGACATGGCTCGCAATGGAGGGACTGCAGGCTCCCAGCGTTTCGTAACCTGAAGCTGCGGTAGTCTTAGGAGCAGCCGCAGGGCCCAGGGACCTGGGACCCAGGGAGGCCTCAGGCTCTGGGCTCCGGCTGTAGGAGTCCCGCCGGTGTTCAGAGCGAGGCTTTGGGCACTGTCTGAAGGGCGTACACAGTGTGGATGCAGGTGGGTGGGGAGGACGCACCGTGACACGGATGCACCATGGCCGAGCTGCCAGGCTGGCGACATTCCGAGAATCATTATTCTGAGTCGTGGAATTCATCTTCGAATGACATCATTTCGTGTCGCTGAGTTTCTGAGTGTGCGAAGTATAATTTCGTTAACTAGAAGCACCTAGCATGCACTTTCGCTGTACAAACTCTTGGGACACAGCTTCACGTTGTAATTTGCTTTGAGGATCGAGAAACAGAAGTGACCTGGGTGTGGGAGCCAGGGGGATGGAGGAGGGGTGCACCGCAGGGTGTGGGTGTCACCGCACGCTTGCCCGGATCTCCTACCCCAGTGGTTCACAGTACGTGAATTTCCTGGGTTTGTCCCTCCTGGGCGTCCTGGCTTCTGAGACCGCGGAGCACCGCGTGACAGGCGGGGTAGCAGTATGCACAGCGATGCTGCCGGCTCTAGGCTGCCCTCAGCGACCGCTGGGAGTGTGTTCTAGGGTGAGGCAGGGCCGGGGGAGGAGGGACAGGCCAGGAGAACGGTGGAGGGAGCTTCCCCATCCCGGAAGCCCAGCCTCCCCCAGAGCCAGTGCCGCTTGCTCTGTGTCCAAGGCCCCTGCGGTCGGCTCCGCAGGGCAGCAGCGGGCAGCTCGTATCGTGCTCATCCGCCCAGGCTCATCTCTGCCCTGCAGCCGGCGAGGCTGCCCCGAGAGCCCTGCCGGAAGCCACCATTCATTCCACGCGCTCTCCGGTGCACGGTGCACGGTGCACGCAGGTCACTCCCTGGCTTCCCGGCTTTCTTTTCTCTGTCTCCCATCTATCTCTCATCTCTCTATCTCTCCATCTCTCTGTACCTGCATGTGTCTCTCTGTACGTATATCTGTGTATCTGTGCGTCTCTGTCTACGCATACATTTCTGTGCGTATCTATCTATATCCACTGCTCTCATCTGAACACCTCTCCTGCGCTTCCCTCCAGGGAGGCAGCAATATGTGTGCGGTACTTACACGAGCACTGAGAGGAAGGTTCTGTGTGTCACCTCAGAGCCACCCAGACTTCTGACGCTAACTTCAAGGACACTGGGTTGACGACTCTCCACACCACTTTGGTTGACATAACTGTTTGCTTAGCTTTTGTGCCAGGTGTCACCCAGGGTCTCTGAGTGCTCAGAACTCGTGTCCAACCGCACAATTCTTTGCAAGGTAATGACAGCAAACAAGGATTCTGATGGTCTCTGCCACCGGGCGAGCATCAATTTCCTAAGGTTACAAATGGAACCAAGTAAAGGGGACTAAAAAGGCAGCTAACATTGGCTCTACTTACCGATAGAAAAAAGATTTGTAAACTGAATGTAAAACCTGAAAAGGAGGTTTTGGAGGGGAGGGTACTGTGGTTTGAACTCAGGGCCTTCACCTGGAGGTACTTCCCCGGTCTGTTTTTATTTTTTTATTTTGAGACAGTCTCTTGCTAAGTCACTAAATTGGCCAGTTTGGGCTCAAATTTGAGACCCTCCTGCCTCAGCTTCCCAGAGTGCTGGGATTGTGGGTGTGTATTAGCATGCCTTGGCCACAGAGAAAATGTTTTCTCTTTTAAAATGTTCACTCCATAAACTGATTGATTACTAATGGAAAACTTCCTAGGTAAAATACTTGTCTTTTCAGTATGCAGAACTTTTGGGGCATCAGAAGACCTTGGAGACACAGAGGAGTCCTGGTCAGCCTAGCAAGTGGCAGTAGGACAAACTCCCCGGCCTGGGTGCCGGCCGGCTGCTTCCTGGGTCCTGTGCTCCTCAGCATGTGGTGCGGGGTGTGGTCAGTGTGTCACACACCAAAGCCACTGCCCCTGCAGGAGTGTGGCTGGCCAGGGACACAGGCACAATGTTGCCCCTCTGTGTCACTGCTGAACGAGAGAGAGAGGGAGAGACAGAGACAGAGACAGAGACAGACAGAGACAGAGGGAGCCTGAGCTGCAGTGGAGCCGGGCCCTGCGCCCTGCAGCTGCGGGTGCCCAGGCTGTCCGCCTGCTCCAAGGCTGAGCTCGGCGCCTGCCCTCCCTCCTGCCCCTGCCTGGCATCTGCGCTTTTGCTTCTGTCCTTGAGCGTGCGAGGTCCTCCTTGGAGGGGGTCAGGCCTCGCTGTGGCCGCACAGCTCTGGGCCCGAGTCTGCGTGCCTTCCTCAGCGGCCTGTCCTGCAGCAGGGCGGCCTCCCGCGAGGCCCGGGAGCCCAGGGCTCCCAACTCCTGCTGCCCTCTGCGGTGCAGTGGGGACCGCCCAGCGACTCCCTGGCCGGCTTCTGCACCGGCCTGGTGTCCACTCACTAGGAAGGCTTTGAGACGAAATCTTATCAGACACACGGGGGACGCAATGTCTGTGATCCCTTCCAGTCGGCCTTTTGCTCTGGGAAGGCTGCGTGTCACTTTGCTTTACTCCTGTGGCTGTGTGTGTGTGTGTGTGTGTGTGTGTGTGTGAGAGAGAGAGAGAGAGAGAGAGAGAGAGAGAGAGAGAGAGAAACAGGGTGACAGAGACACGGAGAGCCTGAGATGGGGCAGGCGAGGCGCTGGGGTGCCAAGGGGCAGGGCCAGCGCCCCGCAGTCCCTCTGCCTCCTCCCAGCCGGCACCGGCACCGGCACCGGCACTGTCTCCTTTCAGGGCGGCCTGGGCCGAGCTGAGAGGCTGACACTGAGCTCCAGGGAGCTTGGCTTTTCCGCACCACCCCGGGGGGACCTTCCCGGAGGACGGAGCTCCTGTTCCAACAGGGAATTCTCCTCTCCCTAACCCCCTCCCCACTTTGTTTTTAAAATCTACCCCCGGAAGCTCCCCAAGCCACAGCTTTTCTTGTTGTTGTTTTTAAATTTTAAACAGAGAAAAGTAACAATAACAGTAAAAGTTTCAAAACAGGCGGGGAGGAGCGGACAGTGAATACCCTGCCTAAGGTTATTGTCCCAGTAGCTGCTCAAGGCACAAGATCCAGGCAGGAAACTGTCCAGGAGAGTAGCGCCCTAGCGGTGTAACTAACTATGGAGAGTGTTCATTCCTTCCTCCCCTCTTTCTCCTTCCTCCCGCCCGGTTTCTTCCCAGTCCCAGGATCTATGGTGCTTCTGTATCGATGTTTACACAAGTGGGTCTGATTACTGAGGAGCGCGGCCACCTTGCGTCCCTTTCCCTACAAGGGTCTCCAGTTTACCCTTCTTTCTAAGCCACAGCTTTTCTGAGGCCGTGGAGGTGGAGATGGTTGCTCGGCTGTGGCAGGGACTTGAAGGGAGGGAGCGAGGGACCCCTGAGAGGCTGGTGGGGGTCCTGCAAGCAGGGACCGCTGGCTGCCCCCGCCCCACTCCCCGGAGGCCCAGGGGACAGTGGTTCCTCCCTGGAAGGAGATGCAGGCTCCCCGCTGTCCCCTGTCCTGCTCTCTGGCTGCTGGACGGGTTTCTGGAGTGAAAAGATAATATTTGTAAAGCTCCCCAGACCCACTTGACCCCCATTTCCCCTCGCAGGACGCGGCCTCCGCGGCCAGGTTCTCACACGGGCCGGGCACTGGGCTCGAGACGGGGTGGCCCTGTGTGTTGGGGGAGGTCGCTCAATCATGGTGCTTATTTGTTCTACGTCTACTTTACTAATTCCTGTTTATATTCAGAAGCCAGGCCGAGTTTCCTTCCAGGCCTGTCAGTCCCTGTGAGAGCAAGCAGCTGTCTCCAGGCCCTGCCCCTCCTGGGCGATCCACAGGGGGCACATGCACACCCAGCCCACACCCATGCACGCACATACCCAACCCACACCCATGCATGCACACACACACACACACCCATGCAGGCACACACACACACACACACCCACGCATGCACACGTATGCACACACACACACCCATGCACGCACACACACACACACACACACACACACTCTGTTTTCTGCCCCCTCTGGAGCTACCCAGTCAGGACCGAGAAAATGGTCTTCAAGAGCTCGAGCTTAACTGAGACTCAACTATGAGTCTCGGAAAAGGCCGTTGGCTTCTGTTTATCTTTCTTGGTGCGTTGTTAGGATGTTCAGCGGAGATTGTCCAGCTTGATGAATGAGGTTCGCACCGGCCTGTCCAGAGGAGGGGGAGGCAGCAGATAAGAGCCGTCTCGTCTCCCTTCTCTCTCCCAGGACACCATCATCCATCGAGACCCCACTGCCGTGTGGGTGGCCGGCGGGGGAGGGGGAGAAAAAGCCATGAGTTTCAGTTCTTTTAAGAACACCCTCGCAGATGTAAGGGTGCTCTCCCTCCACTCATCTCCCTGTCCCAAGGGGGACACTGCTCTCCCTCCACTCATCTCCCTGTCCCAAGGGGGACACTGCTCTCCCTCCACTCATCTCCCTGTCCCAAGGGGGACACTGCTCTCCCTCCACTCATCTCCCTGACCTGGCCTGCTGGTGCCAGGAGTCTGAGCTTTTAAAGGAAGCCACAGGCGGCTACTGGCTCTGTCCCCCACCCCCGTCCAAGCCTGCAGGCGGGAACTCTCGGGGCAATGTGACAGGTTCTCATTAAGATCCAGGGCTGGTCTGCTGGCTTTATAGGATCTGTTTATTTACGTGTAAGTCTTTTAGGCACCCATTAAGAATCACAGGTTCTTATGCATAAGTTCTGTGGAGAAAACCCGACTCTTGCCCTTCATGCCCTGGACTGTAACAGGAGGACCCTGTGTTTTAGTTCTAACTAGTCGTCTTCCCATGGCCGCACAGACTGTTTCACATCTCCGGGCCACGCACCCCCTCTCCCCACCAGGCGGCTGTTGGAACCGTTGTCTGGCTAACAGATCGCCCCTTGTTGGGTGCTGGCGAACCCGCTCTTCCTTCGGTCGGTTATTTCCCGGGGCGAGTGTGCAGAAGGGGAGTTTCCAGGCCAGCAGCGGCAGCTGCAGCTGCAGCAGCACACCTGTGACCTCTCCACGCAGTGGTGGTCCCGGGCATTCCCTTATCTGCCCCTCTGCTCCCCTCACTGTGCAAGGCTCCCTGTTAGGAAACTGTTACAGTTGGTACATTGTGTCAACCAGGGTTCTCACTTTGTAAACATCCTCTTCCTGTGCCAGAGGAGGACAGAGAGATTTTGTGAGTCTACAGGTGTCCTGGAGGGGTGTGTGTGTGTGGCCTGCGCGCAATATGAGGAGGAGAGGGGGCTTGTCCCCTGCCCTCCTTCTGCTCTGGCTGCTTTTGCTGTCTTCTGCTGCCTTGAAGTGTTTCCACCCTGCCTTGGAGCCAGCTGATTATGGGCTGAAACCTCCACAAACAGTGAGCTAAATAAACCTTTCCTTCCTTCATTATGGGTGTTGGGTATTTTGTCTGAGCAAGAGAAAAGTAACCAAGACACTGACCACTCTGGAGAAAGTACAGACTAGTCAGGAGTTACAGAGCGACACTCCTGGACCTCAAGAATCCACGGGACATTTTGCAACCTCAGGGGGACATAGAGTGTCCCCCAGGGCTGCCATGGGGATGAGTTCCAGGACTCCTCTGGCGACCAGGTCCTGTCCCTAAAATGCTGGGCATGGTGGCCTCATCCCAGCACTCGGGGAAGCTGAGGCAGGAAGATCATTGTGAGTTTGAGGGAGACCCTGTTTTTAAAAAGCCAAAATAAATGAATAAAGGACACAGTATCTTCATGTGACCATGTACACTATTTTGTATACTTTAAATCATCTCTAGATGACTGGAAATACCTGAAATAATGTAAATGCTGTATGGCATACTGCATATTTAAGAAAAAATGACAAGAAAAACTCTGCATTTTCAGTGTAGACAATTTCTTTCTTCCAGTATGGGAGCTACAGTCCCAGCTCGCAGCCCTCTGATTTTCATTTTATGACAGGCTCTCACTAAGTTGCCCAAGCTGGGCTTGACCTTGCAACTCCCTTGCCCCAGCCTCTCACGGGGCTGAGGTTACAAGAGGATGCCCCTCTGCCTGCATTATCTTCAGATATTTCCAACCCACAGTTGTCAGAGGGTCCGCACGACCCGCAGACCAAGGGCTGACAGTACCGCTAAGGCCAAGCTTGTGCAAGAAGAGTCTGGATGGACCAGGGACTGGACATCAAAATCGGAGATCAGGGTGGCGGCTGCCTCCGGGCTGTGGACCAACACCAGTGCTCGGGCACTGGAGAGGCTGCGGGGCGTCCGATGGGAGAGTCCCCTGCCCTCCACCCCTGTCCTCTGTCTCTGCTTCTGCTGCCTCTGGGAAGCATGGGGAGGGTGGACAGCAGACACGGCTGCCTGCACCTGCAAGCACTTACTTATTTCTTAGAATTTGAAGAAAGAGAAGATTGTTCTAGTTTTGTGGGTGCTGATGTGGAAAACTAGGGGAACCGAAGCGTGAACCCCATGTTTGTAGTGCATTTCTTGCTAGTTAAATCTTGGAAGTGGCTCTGAATTCATCAACAGCTGAAGGGATAAAGAAAACGTAATGTTTATTTATACCCATGGGGCACTGCTCTGCTCTAAAAAGGGATGAACTCAAGCCATTTGTAGGAAGCTGGATGCACCTGGAGACCATAATATTTAGTGAGATTAGTCAGACTCAGGAGTTTAAATATTGGATGGTTTCTTGTGTAAGAGAATAAAGTGCAAAATAAAAGAGGGTATAAAGTAGGGGAACAGATCTTTCTCGGACCGGAAGGGGAACAAGAGAAGGAAGGGGTTCACGGGGGTGGAAAGAAGCTTTAGATGTGCTGTCCACACGCCGCCAGCTCTACACAGGGGCGTCAACACGCGCTGTTCGCACGGACTAACAGAGGGCCACGGCCGGAGATTCAGCTCAGTGGCTCAAGCGCTTGCCTGGTAAGCGCGAGGTCATGAGTTCGATCCCTGGTACCAAAAGAAAACAAAACAAAGAAAAACATGAACTACTAAAGATAAAAACTGAAAAGAAGGGGAGGAGACAGAAGGCTCATCGGTAGTCATGATCTCACCTTGTAAAATTAATAGCATATCTACTTTTTTGTTCTGGAAGTAAAAGAAAAATAAGTTTTTTAAAAAATCTCAATTTATCTTTTTTGAAGACACTTTTTTCTACTTACATCTCAAAAATCATTTTATTTATTTATTTATTATTTTAAAGTGGGAAAAACCAAGGAAAATAAAACAGAATAAAATCAATCAGAATAAGTAATACAAGACTTTCAAACCTTATGAAATTAACAATAGTTACCAGAATGCCTTTGTTATCTTCAAAATAGCTGCCGATAGGACCTTTGGACATATTAAACATTGAACAGAACAGAATAGAATAGAAACAAACAAAAAAAACCCAAACCCCATGAATGCAATAAAGAACATCAAAACAAGCCAGTAGTAAACCCATAACGGCTTCCATAACATGTCTTGCTGTCTCTCAAATAGCTGCTCCTGCCATCAAAGTTAACAGAAACAAAACAGAAGCAAATAAAAACCCAACCCAGCAAAACAGTGAGAATGACAGGGTTCCCAGGCGGAGACGTCTTCCTGGTGAGGCCTGTTCTCTCCCTCCGCAGTCCACGAATTCAAAAATCATTTGAAAATATTAAATCAGTACTAGCATGATCTTCCCTCATTTTAGGGAGGCAAATATCATGTCTTAGCTATTGTGATAAAGCCACACTGCAGTTCTTTGAAGGGTGCTCCAGTTAGAGATTTGGATAACAAAGAAGCAGCAGGGAAGAGGTGAGGGAGGAAGGAGGGAAAGCTGGAGGCACCTGCTGTGTCAGCATATCTGAGACTGTTCGGGGGTATTTTTCAAGCATATCTTTCTACTTGGCTGCATAATTTGTTAGAAATAAAATGAGATCTAGGGCAATACAGTAATTACATCGTGCACTTCTGTGTGTCACTTTGCCCTTTTCTGGAATCAGGTCGGAGGCCACTCGAGAGCCAGAATGCTCTGGACCACACAGCCGGTCCCCAGCCAGGAGCTGGGCTCTGTCTCTGTCTTCTAGCTCCACTGCAGGGCTGGGACACAGCAGACAGGCACGTGCTCTGTGAGGAGGACATTCCTTACAAATGTAAGCCTTTAAAATGATTATTCTCTTGTTCTCTTTTCTTTCTGAGACAAGGTCTCACTGTGTAGTTCAGGCTGGCCTTGAACTCACGATGAAGCCCAGGCTGGCCTCAAACTTGCAGGGATCTTCCTGCCTCAGCCTCCCCAGTGCTGGAATTACAGGTGTGTACCACCACACCCGGTTCAAAATTATTATTCTTTCTTCAGATAAATATAACTCCCATGTGGAGACTGCCCAAGTCTCAGTGAGGCGGTAATCAGTTGTCAGGTCAGAAATCCCCATTTCTTTCAAGTTGTCAACACAGAACGAATCCTTAGTAGCATGTGTCAGGCTGGTTTTGCTGTGCCAGTGACAACTGGTTTTCCTTAAATATCTCTGTTTCCAATTGGTCCAGCACTGGGGCTGGGCTTGTTTAGCTCCGGCAGCTTGGAAACCAGGGCTCCCGTGACCAGAGATGCAGAGACTCTGCCGCCTGGCAGCTCAGTGCTCACCTGTTGACCTGCAGTTGCATCCCAGTTGGTCAAGGGTGTTACTTAAAACTGACTAATAATAAAACAGGAGTGACACAGTTGTCACGGTCAGCCCCGTGTCAGGCTGACATGGGGTTTGGTCAGTGGACTCTCATCTGCTGGTGTAAATGTGTCACTTCGTGGAAGACGAAAGGTGGGTTTCTAAGCTCTGCTCACCCAGCTCTGCAGCATGGCTTAGGACGACTCGGGAAGCAATTCCCAAGTCACACCTCTGCCTGCCTCTGCTTGAGACTTCATAGCTTTCAACCAACATCCCTTAAAAGCGTTCAGTGAATTTCCCAGCCACCTACCTCTTCCCTATATTTTTCTCTCTAGTACTACAGAGAAGCGCTTCTTATGGACACTAGGGGGTCCCCAGTTTCTTCTACGTGGTGCTGGCGTGGGTGGGCTGCAGTGTGTTACCTGAGGGTAAGCCGGCGGGGAGAAGTCGGATTAGCCGAGGCTGTTGGCTCCGCCTGCAGTACGGTGACCACTGACATTGGTGAAGGCCATCGCTGCTCCTGTCCTCGGCGAAGTTACTGACAGAGTCACCCACGTCCACCTTTCGGCCTTCAGATCTGCAGTCACGTGAGCCCCTGCCGGGCAGCTGTCCTGCACGCCAGGGCCGGGCCCCTCTACTGGAGGAGCTGGCTGGTGTGAAGTCTTCCAGGGGAGCTCCGGAGAGGTGTGTTTACCGTGCAAACTGCTCTGGGAGACTGCTGGAAAATCCCTGCTTATCTGAAAGCCCTGGGCCAGGCACCGAGGTAACAACAGACTGTTTTAAAAGCATTTGGAAGTTAGCGAGGCACTGAGGCGGGGCTGTCTGGCTATGGTCGCTGAGTGGGGTCTCTCTCCTCTCTGCCCAGCCCGGGTGTCCGTTTAGAAGACAGAGATGTGGCTCGAGGAGAAAGTTTATGTAGCGCTGATGACCCTAAACTCCTAAGGTTGGTAACAGTAAAATGCCACTACCTCGCACGGAAAGGTGAAGGGCAGGCAGGGTGGTTTATTGGTGAGCCTCCCTCCGCATTTCCGGGTGACAGCTTTCACCTTGAGGGCCTGCTATTCAAAAAGCTTCCCAAAGCCCTTTACAGATGTCAACACGGGGACCTGATGACTTGGGTGACTCCCCCGTGACACAGACAGAGGCCGACGGACGCCGCGGAGTGGGTGAGGAGTGTCTAAAGCACGGGAGTCTCTCCACACTGCAGCGCTGGGGGCGAGGGGTCAGTCAGTGCTCAGGTAAGTAAAGAGTGCAGTTTTCCTACCAATGCGGTGATGATCACTGCGTAGAGCTGTTGTCAGTTCGGTGAGTTGGGTGAAAGCACTGAAGGTTTGATCCTGGACTTCTTTTATGCTCACTGACTGTCCAGTATTGACTGCAATATCGTTCCCTATAGGAGATGGTGCGGGCCCTGCAGGATTTCCCGTTAGAGACCCTTCCTGCTGCGCTGCTGGCTGGGGCTCCTGGATCCATAATTTCGAAGCCGTTTCACCCCCAAACAGTGAAAGGTAAGATCAGCTTGGCTGCTTCTTCAGTGAATCAGAGCGTTGTAGTTCAAGAAGGTTTCTCAGAATGAGTGTGGTGCATTTCTTTATTTTTATTTATATTTATTTATTTTAAAGAGAATGAAAAACCCCAATGAAATTGATACAGAATTTCCAAGCAAGATGATAGGAATTTAACAGTGGTTATTAGATTGCATACTGTTGCCTTCAAAATAGTGGCTCAGATGACCAGGTAGACGTGTGCAAGGTTGCTCAGACAATGTGAGCACGAACCGTTCCTTTCAATGAACTAATAGAACGAGTAGCACAGTGATCTTCGCTATCGTGTGTGTGCGCGTGTGTGCGCGTGTGTGCGTGTGTGTGCGCGTGTGTGTGCATTAGTTCGGTACCTTTCAAGGGGTTAGGAAGGACAGGAGGAGGGAAGCCCCGGAGCGGAGCAGCCCTTAGAGAAGTGGCAGAGCCAGTTCACGGTGACTCTGCGAGCTCTGAGGGGCCTGGGATTTTATTACAGTGCACACGGAAGCCGTTGAAGACTCTGGAGCCAGCAGATGACATAATGTGGCGTGCGGTTTTGTTTACACCCCACCCTGCCTTGCCCTGCCCTCCCGTCTTCCCACACTGTCTGGGGAGAGCTTTGATGTGTGCCTTCTGCTCATGTCGGGGGGCCCCCATCACCCCTTGCGGCTCCCCCTCTCGTATCCCCCTCGGCTGTCCTGTCTTTTCCAGATTCCACGCGTTAGGCTGAAGATGTAGCGCGTACGCTTCTGATGCTGGCTCTTACCCTCGGTGGGATGGGCCCCAGATTCATCTGTTCTCCTGCAAATGACTTTCCTCTCTCCAGGTGGCTGAGTAATCGTCCTGTGTACGCGGACCACAGCTGCCTCATCTGTCCTTCTGTGGATGGGCGTCCAGGCTGGGTCCATACCTTGGTTGTAGTGGACTGCGCTTCAGTAAGCGTGGACAGGAAGCTTTCTCTACAGTCCACTGCCTGTAACACTGAGGCGGGGTATGGCTGGATCAAATGGCCACTCTGTCTGTAGCGTTTTGAGGAACCTCTGTACTGATTTCCACACTCATTTCCATCCCACCAGCAGTGTAGAAGTTCCTTTTCTCTTGCGTCTTTGCTGGCAGGTATTGTTTAATGTCTTCTCAGTGATAGCCATTGTGATGAGACCTCATTGCTGTTTTGATTTTCATTTCCCTAATGGCTAAAGGCACTGGACATCTTTTCATACACTTACTGGCCATTTTTATTTCCTTTGAAAAGCATCTGTTCAATTCATTTTGTCCATTTATCGATCAGGCTGTTTGCTTTTTTGGTGTTTGGTTTCTTGAATTCTTTATATATTCTGGATGTTAATCTTTCGCTGGAAGAGCAGCTGGGGAGGATTTTCTCCCCTCTGTGGGCAGGCTCTGTTAGTTGTTCCCCTTATACAAAAGCTTTTCTGGTTTAATGTCATCATCCTATGTGTGGATTCTTGCTATTGCTTCTTATGCTGTTGAATTACTAGTCACGAAATGTTAGCCTGCATGTATAGCTTCAAGTGCTTCCTGTGTATTTTCTTTTAGCAGTTTCAAAGTTTCAGGTCTTAGACCTAGGTCTTTGATCTATTTTGAATTGATGTTTATGCAGAGTAAGAGATAAGGCTCTAGTCTCAGTCTTCCACAAGTATATCCAGTTTTCCCAAGACCTTCTGTTAAAGAGGCTGTCATTTAGCCAATGTACATTGTTAGCTTTTTTGTCCAGCATCAGATGGGTAATTGTGTGGGTTTGTTGTTGTCCTCTACTCTGTGTCGTTGATTTACAGGTCTATTTTTGTGCCAGTAACATTCTGATTTTTTTTATTATGGCTTTGTAGTATGACTTGAAATTGGAGATTATGACGCTTTCCGCCTTTCTCTTTTTATTTAGGATTGCTTTGATAATTCTGAGTCTTTTGTGCTTCCATTTCAGGATTTTTTTCTAATGTTCTGAACAATGTCAGTATTTTCACAGGGATTGCATTAAATCTGCAGATTGCTTTTGGTACTAGGGTCATTTTGACAGTATCGATTCTGCCAATCCATGAACATGGGATGTCTTTACATCTTCTGGGATCTTAATTTCTTCTTCAGTGTTCTGAAATTTTCATCCTGGCAGTCTCTCAGCTACTTGGTAGATCAATCCTTAGGTATTTTATTTTCTTTGAAGCTATTGTGGAGACATTGTTTTCCCTTTTTTTTTCTCTCTCTCAGCTAATTCATTATCAGTGTAAACTACTGATTTTTTCACATTGATTTTTTTTAATCCTGCTACTTGGCTGAATTCATTTGCAGATTGAAATGTATTTTAGTAGAACCTTTAGGGCCTTCTAAGTAGGGGTCATAGCTGAAAACAAGGGTGATTTGACTTTTTCCTTTCCTATTTGTAACCCTTATGTTTCCCTTTGGACTACTTGCTGTGGCTAAAATTTCAAGACTGATATTGAATAAGGTTCCTCACCTAACAGATCCACTAATGGGCCACCAAACAGCGCTCTTACCCGTGTGCCCTAGGGAAGAGCACTGGGGGAACAGTCTTTACTGCATCAGCAGTGGTGTGGAGTCTTGAGTACTCCCAGCAGGGTTTTCAATTGTCCTTTTAACATTGCCGTTTCAGAGCAGGCCCAGCAAGATCTGGAGAGTACCGGGGTTTGCACTAAAGATCAGATCTTGCATTTGGGGTTCCAACTAGGGTCCAAGTTTCTCTTTGAGAAAGAGGGAAGGAGAGTGGCATTTTCTAATCTGATTGTCATTGAGATTCCCCTTTAAGGGAACCTGAAAATAAACAGACCAAACCTGCTTTGCCTAATTTAGGTTTCTTCAGAGACTGAGGGGGAAAGAAAATCCCCAGGACTAAAATAGAACAAGAGTTGATAGCCAAGGAGATTAGGAGCTTCCTGGCCACAGCAGCAGAACGTGGAGGGACACACACGCATGCACGTGTGCACACACACACACACACACACACACACACACACACGGAGAGCGGGCAAGGCACGGGCACAAAGGTGGAGCTGGCTGAGGGAGAGAGACCACACTTGGAGTCCTCTGTTCGTCAGCTTTCCATGTGGAGAAGGAACTGATCTCTCTGATGGGTCCCTTCCCCGGATCCTAGGAATCAGGAAGATAATGCACACGGGAGAAGCAGAGGTAAGGACAGCTGCCTTCGCAGAGTAAGGTAAATGAGGTTTTTGGAATTTCTGATGTCAGTCCAAGAGTGAAGCTAACATCTCTGTCTCTTTCTTTTAGGGGATAGAAGTATAAAAACCAAGGAGAAAATCCTCTCCACAGGGAAGAAGAGCGATTAGAAAATGTATTTATAAGCATCATTGTTAATCCTAACAGGGCGCTGATGCCTCCCTTAGCACTGAGAGATTACATCAACAGCCAAAATTCCTTCATCTTTCCAGCCAGTGTCTGTGGTTATCACCCCGCAGGTGCTGTGCCGGGTGCTAGAGACACAGGTGAGAAAGAGGTCCACGGGATAGAGGAAAACACAGGCAGTCAATGTGCGAAGGAAGAGGCTGTTAATGATAGTTTCTGTTGGTGATCCAGAGTAGGAAGAAAGTAATGGAGTGGTGGTAGAGAGAAGCCTGCAGGGGAATTTTACTGGTACTCAAGGAAGGCCTTTTGGAGACCGTGACCTTTGCACTGAGATAAGGAGCCAGCCTTCTGCAGACGGGGGAGGGCGGGCCCTGGCCGCAGGGCTGCGGCAGAGAGAAAGGAGAGGAAAGTCCTTGGAGCTGGCGTCTGGGAGGGAAGGGGCAGATGGTCTGTTTGGAGAGCAGCTAGGGCTTGCGTGCCAATGCTGAGGGTCCTGGATTCTGTTATAAGCCCTGGTGGGGTGCGAAGAAAAGGGTGTGGTGACCCAGACTGCAGAACTCAGCGAGGAAGGTCACGGAGTGGATGTGGGCATGCGTCAGGAAGCTGCTGCACCCGCAGTCCAGGCAAGCCAGCCGCTGTGGTGGCTCGGGTGGGCAGGAGCTGCCCACAGGAATCCTTTGGGTCGCACCAAACCCTGGGGTTTGGTCGTAGTGATACAGGGGAACGAAACTCCCAGCCTACTGGATGTCAGGTAGGGGTTTGTGTTCTGTAAAATCAGAGAATGAATTTTAGGATCAATGGAAGTTAAGGGCAGAATATATTTATGGAGAGAAAGAAAGACAAGGTGGAGAGAGATGGAAGGGGTTCCGAGTGGGTTGCCAAAGACTGTCTTTTCTAGGGACTTTTACAAAGCAAAACCATGAGGTGAGGCAGGTCCAAAGTGGGGAAAAACATGGAAACTCACAAGGTGGGCATGAGGTGGGACAGAACTGTGGTCAGTCAATAAGATTAATTGCTCAGGTAAAATTGACCAAATCTGGGACAAATAGGGAAGTTAGTCACAAAGCAAGCGGACATGCTCAAAGAGCAGTGACTATCCATAAGGGGTTTGGATGGTGGCTCCTGGCTTCCTCAAGGTGATCCACACCTATTTGGAATATCAGTCCCTGAAGTTTATACTTGGGCTGTGGTTGCATTTCTTTTGCCTTTTGTCCTGAGATCTGGCCCACAGCAGAGATGTCTGTTTCCTCCAAGGTTGCAAGGTATCTGGTCTTCTGCACTGGCTGCTCCAGGGCCCAGCCCTGTCTGACTGCCTACACTGTCTCACTCTCAGCTTCCGGTAGCAGTAGGGCCCTGGGACTGGCCAGGGGAGCAGAGGACTGAACAGGCGAAGCTCCGTGCTGCCCTGGTCCTGCATCCTGGGCCGGGTCAGGTCCGGAGCCTCCTGCACGGGCTCACTGTGTTCCAGCTGCTCAGAGAACACCCCTGGCCAGTTCACCAGCCAGAACGGAGAGGAGAGGAGTGGGCAGGCAGCACGCAATGCCCAGCCTGCCCTTTGCGGCCACCAGCACTTCAGCACCGGCCTAAGGCCCGACCCCGGCCTCACACAGTTTGCAAAGCAGCTTAGCCACCGTGGGCTCGATGCTGCCGTGGGAGGGCGGCCTGACCCCCACCCTGAGTCTTTGCCAACCTCTCCCCAGTAATGCACTTTATTTTCTGGACAGAATTCTGGGAAACATTGTTTCCTACATCTTGCTGCTTTCTCCTTAATTCAACTTTACCGATCACCATCCATCAATCACTTTTATACGTTGGAAGTGAGCACGACTGGTTCTTGATAAGAGGGTTTTTCTACCCCAATTGGTGGGAGCCACGGGTGATTCCAATTGCCCTCTGGGTGGGTAATGAAGGGCGCAGAGACAGAAGGGGATTTCAGGGCTGAGTCAGTGGCTTAGGATGGGAACCACCTTCTCTGTTCCCTATCTCTTTCCTACCCGCATACGCATGTTCGAATTGGTTCTCTTGCAAACAAACAAAAGCTCTTACGTCCTTATAGGAACACAGTACAGCTCCATCTGGGGAAAGGGCTAAGTAATTACTCCCAGCTCCTGGGTGTGGTGGCCACGGTGCCCAGAGCAACAGGAAGCAAGGTCCAGGGCAGAAGGCCAGGGTGGGGTTCCCCATGTGTAGATGGGGCTGGAGTCCACCTGACCAAGGCGGACAGGACCAACAATGGACCCCACCTCGCACCTTGAGCATTTTAGGCTACTTCCGGAGCCACACACAGATCTGGGCTGTGTTGTCTCTGGAACCAAGGTTGTCACAGGGTTCTGGAAACCGGGGCCTTACCTGGCAGGTGTGTGGGGTGCACTGGTGAATGTTTCACAGAGGGCTGTGGGGAGGGCTTGGGGTGTGTGCCGGTTCCCTGCTGCCATCAATGGCACCAGGGCTGTCTCAAGCTGCCAAGGCGATGCACGGTGGGGAGGGACACATGAGGGTGGTGGCAGGGAGCCCAGCTGCCGGTACCCAGGCATTGTGAGGCTGCAGAGGTGGACTGGGGTCCATGCTCTTGTTCCTGACAGCCTGCTGATTTGGGGAGACCTTCCACAGGTCAGGGAGGAGGTCACGGAACCCCTCCTCCCCCAGCCATGGGAATTAGGGAAACTAACAGGAGGGGGAGCAGTGAGGGTGGCGGGCGCTTCTGTCAGGCAGGGAGAGGCACCCACAGAGCTTCTCCGCCTTCCGCCTTTGTGCCGTTTCTCATGTGTGTTACACAGAGTTCTGAGTACGTAGCAGTGCTCGCATAAGGAAAGAATGAAAAAGGAAGGAACACATTGGTTTCCGTGACTCAGGACCGTCACCCCCCCCACCGGCTCCACGGGCTGAGCTGCCCCGGGTTCTGGCGCTTTGGAACCTCGCCCTGGACACAAGGTCCCTTTTCTTCTGCGGACCTGAGTGGAAAACAAAGCAGGTAGGGCCCGTGTGGAAATCAAGGTTGGTGGAGACGTGAACACCGTCTTCCTCCTTTTACGAGCGGCCACTTGTGGTACTCGGTCTCCCTGGGCGTCCCATTGGGTTTCAGTGCAGAACTTCCCGCCACTGGCTGCAGGTAGCAAGAGAGGAGAATCCTGCATGCTTACGTCTTGGTCTCCCAAGTTCCTTCAAAGACTTTACTTCTCTGAGTTCGCTCCTGGACCTTCTGTATTGAAGATGCCTTCCTTAGTCTGGGAGTTCGTCCAGGGCAGTAACCCTGTCTCATTCCCATTTCCCAAGGCCGGTGGATATCAGGGTCTCAGTTAAAACCGGCTGGGTGGGAAGCAGCATTTCTGCCTTTTACGCCGTTCCCATCACAGCTCTGGGAGGAGGTGAATCTTCGAGAGCCCACCAGAGGGGTGCAGGCTGCTGTGGGCAGGTGCTACGCCACGCTGGAGCCATATCCTGGAGGACCAGGTCCACTTCCTGCTGGAGGCCTGTGCCCAGGAGCAGGGACCTGGGAGACACCAGCCGCAGGAGCGCGGGGAGGAAGAGACGGGCTCCAAATGCAGCGACCAGAGAAGCTGGGTGAAGGTCTACACGGGGCTGAGCCTGGGGACGCAGGTGGGAAGAAAGGGCATCAGGCTGGTCCAGTTACCCACTCTGGTTTGAGGCTTCGCCTCAGCTGTCCACTGTCAAATGAAGGAAGTTGTTTTATTCCTTAGCTCCAAATCAACCCACTAAACACCAAAGCCTGGGAGGATATTTTACAACCGAGCGCCATGCGCCCCCCAGTGACAGGAAACCTGTAACACAGGCTGTCACGGAGCGGTCGCCTGGGCTCCGTCTAGGAAGCAGTGGGCTGTGGGTTTTCTACAGCTTTCCACGGGATGCTGAGGATTCTGTACAGACCATTTATTTATTTATTTTAAAGCTGGGATTCCAGACAGGAATGTTATGGAGTGTTATCAGTGCCTGAGAATGTCTGAGCTGACAATCTTAATGTGCTGTATACAGGTTTTAAAAAATGTATCGAAGAAATGAAATTGGAGGGTGAGACTCGTACAGTGACGCATATCATTTGGTTTCCAGGGCAGCACTTGCTGCCTTTTACCCCAATTTCTCTGCAGATGCATGCTTGGCCTTGGGGGAAGGGGGTGACCTCGGTCCTCTCTGAGTGGTAGTGAGGACAGTTAGGGTCCCTCAGCCGACTCGAGGCAGGGCAGGGGGCTGCTCTGCATGCTCCGCGTGTATCCTCTTATCTGTCTCCATGTGGCCTCTTGTAAGAATATTGTCCCTGTTATCTCACAAGTGAATAGACCAAGCTCAACACGGCCCAGGAAGGGGTCACCAACCCTCTCCCTCCAGCCCTGCACAGCGTGACCAGAGAAACAAGCTTGCAGTCTCCTCAGGAGCTGAGCTGTGTCTCCTTCCCTGTGGCCCGTGTCCCGGTACACACACGTGTTTGGGAGAGGACACTCAGGCTTTCTAACTGGATTTCTTTTGTTTGTTTGTTGAGACAATGTCTCGCTATGTAGTCCAGGCTGGCCTTGAACTCATGATGTTCCTGCCTCAGCCTCTCAAATGCTGAGATTACAGGCTTGTGCCTCCATGCTGGGCTTTCTAACTGGATTTCTTTGTAATGCAGGTGAGAGATTTCAGGGTTCAGCCCAGGAACTCTTTCCTACCAGGCAGCAGCAGCCACCGCCCTCTGCAGCGTGCCATGTCAGAGATCACACTGGGCTCAGGAGGGAACCTGGTCCGAACACTGGCGGTCCCCGCTCTGGGTACCGGATGAAGGGCAGTTGGCACAATGACATAACCGCTGCACAGGGAAGAAATCTGGGAATACGGCAGCGTTTTTGGAGATGCAGAAGCAAGGCCACCGCTTGGGAAGCTCAGGGTCAAGGCTGCGGTGACAGCCCCGTGGTAAGGACGCTTGCAGCACTGGCATGCTGTGACACTCCGATGCGCTGTCCTTCCCTGCTTGCGGCCTCCACGCTTCCGCTTCCGCTGCGTGGGATTCATGATGTGATTTCCCCGCCTTCTGTTAATTTACTTTACGATCGTCACTGACATTTTCAGGGGTACAGTCCTCTGGGCAGAGACTGGGGCGCCAGTATCGTCAGAGTACAGAGCAGGTCAGTCTCCCCCAAACTCCCACCTGCCACCTCATCCCCACCATGAACCACCGCTCCGGCCCTCGTGACTATGGTTTTGTCACCGTAGAGGGTCTTGCAATGGTAACCAGTCTGCGTCACCTTCTGAGACTGGCTGCTTGTAGGATGACCTTTTTCTCGCTGGATTTTAATAGTGTGTTTTGTTCTCTGTTTCCCACCTATAAAGACAACACCATGTAGTAAAGTTCCACAACTCCATGGGGAGATAGTGATTTCACCCACACCAAGGTGGAGGCCGAGTGACCCCAGGACAGTGTCACATGATCCGCCAGGGCCTCTGTCCTCATCAGGGTCCTCCTTCATACCCAGCCTTCAACTTGCCTGCCACCTCCAGTTAGAGTTGGCTGCCTCGCGGACTGGAAGAGCCGGGCTGGTTGGAGATTCCTTTCCTGTTTGATGATCACGAAGAGTTTGTCAGAAAAAAATGCCATGAATGTATCGATAATGATTCTCTTTTGTTATGTTCTGTTTTTGGACTCCAGTCACACAGAGAGACCTGGTTTGAAGATAGAATTCTTTTGCTGTTACACAAATCAACAGTTGTGTTTCTGGAAAATAAAACTGTGAAGACCGAATTGTGCTCCATTCCCTGGCTTCCCATCTCAGAGCTTTCAGAGGGCAGAGCCCCTGGGAGGCAGGACTCACGGGGCCATGAGGAGACGCCATCTTTTCTCCACTAAAATCAGCGCGGGATGTACACCCTGCTTCTGCAGGCCTCCTGCAGTATTCTGCATCGTATCCAGCCCAGAACAGAGCTTGGATTGTTTGTGGCTCTCCTGTAGGCAAAGCCCACGTGCTGGCACAGTGTGCCATGCTCTGGGAGCCTGCTAGGGTGAGTGGCAGCCCGGCTGAGTTCCCTCGGGAGTGAGGATGAGGGCACAGACAGTGCAGCAGCCGTGGAGAGGGGAAGCACATGGCCGCCTGTTCAGGAAAAGTCACCTCCCAGTCCCTGAGAGCTCGGGCTTGCGCTGCATTCCCCAGGGAGATGCGGTGCCCTTTTCTTCCCCGATGTCTCCTGGCAGCATTTGTCACCAGCGGTGGTGATTCTCCAGGGGAGACGCACTCATCCCTGAGTGGAGATGTCTGAGCTCCGAGACAGCATCATGCTTTCCAAAGACCTGGGGTCTAGAGGAGACCTCACACCTAGCTCTGCATGTGACCTCGAGTGAGCTCGCTCGCCCCAGTGTGCAGAGGAACACCCTGCGGTGCGGAGAGGTGGTGCAGCTCCTACAGCATCAAATAAGAAGTAAGGGGCAGGGCCAGGGCTGGAGCCCAGTCTCATGGCCTCGCCCTGTGCTTTCCCACTGCTGGCCCGGAGTGGGGCGACCCCGCGAGTGGGAACCTGGCTTAGCCCCTGTATGCCCTTCCTGCGTCCGTCTGGATCAACACTCACAGCTCTGACCACGTGCTCTGGTAGCAGAGAAGGGAGACACACAGGACAGCCGGATCGTGATTAAAAATGAGAGGAAAACAAGACAATAAATGGGCTTGCAGGTCCACCAAGGCGCTTCCTCTCCCGACAAAGTGTTTTTGTGCTTCAGAAGCCCACGTGTCTTGAGTGCTCCCAGGAGGTTGAATACTGAGCGCTTGAATGACTCAGTTGTGTGTGTGTGTGTGTGTGTGTTAAGGGCAGCAGGGAATGAGACAGGAGGACACTACACTCCCTGCCTCGTCTGGTGAGCCAGACTGACCTGTTGCAAAAAACCTCTTGCAACATCAGGCAGCACGATCAGGGCCATAACTGAATGGGCAAATAAGTGCTTCGAGGGGTTTCATCCCAGAAGGAATCACGGAAGACTTCCAGGGAGAACAGTGTATTACTTAGGGTTGTGTCTTGGTTACTTTTCTTTCTTTACTGGGACAAAATACCCAACACCCAAAGTGAAGGAAGGAAAGGTTTAGTTAGGTGACAGTTTGTGGAGGTTTCAGTCCATAATCAGCTGGCTCCAAGGCAGGGTGGCGTGGCACAGGGGCAAAAGCAGTAAGAGTAAAAGAGAGAGGAGCCCAATCTTTTCTCCTCCCATATACCCTAAGCAGGCTACTGGCCTCCCAGGGTGGGGGCAGCATCCACATCATCTGGATGCCCTCCTCTTGCACAGGTTCTGGATGTTTAGGAAGTAAAGACCTTGGTTAACTAAGCTGAGTGGCTTAGTTAAACTTCTAAACTTCTCAAGTTGACACAGTGTGTCGGCCATAACAGAGTTCTCTAGAGAGATAGAACCCACAGAAATACATGTGTAATTACGCAAGGGACTCGTGAGACAGGCTCACAGGACCAGAGGCCGTGTCCATGGCTGTCTGTGGGAATCAAGGGTCCTCTATGGCCATCTGTGCACTGAAGACCCAGGGGCTGCTCCACCCAGCAATAGGAAAGCCACACAACAGGAGGGGTCAAGCACACAGCACCAGTCCCAGGTCAAAGACTGGAAATGCCCTGGAGAGTCACAGGCACGAGTCTACATTGGGAGGGCGAAGAAAGTGGAGCTGGAGGTCCAAAGGTGGTGGTGTAGACTGGAGCTCTTCCAAAATGGCGGCACTTCCTTCTTCTCCCACTTTGTATGCAGATTACATGCCTCGTGCTTGGTGCCACCCACACCCAGGGTGATCTCCCTGCTCAGACTGCCCATCTACTGTCAGTCATTCTCAGAAACACTCAGAACTATGCTTTGCTAACCTGCTAGGCAGCCCTGAATCCATCCAAGGTGGTGCACCAAGGGATTCACAGCAAGTCTTGAAGGATTTGGCAGACTCTAGACCAAGAAGGAGGAGGTAAAGGACAGACGGATTTGTACCTTTAATGCACAATAATTTGGCCCCACAGAAAATCTAACACAAAAAGTTGACCTACAATCTGACCAATCACACCAGTAATTTGCTTGCTCTGGAAGGGGGAGATGGGACAGAGCAGCTGAGGCTGGACGCTGGCAGGGAGAGGGCACCGTGTGGGAGCTGCCCCTCGCCACGGGCGTTGACAGGGGTTCGATGCTTCCGACGTTGCTGATGATGGGGCAGAAAACGTCGTACCGGAAGTCAGCAGGCAGAAGGGTTCGGCCCGTCTCCCAGTCCAGCGGTGGGTCCTTAACAAGACGCAAACCCTAATAATCCTGAGCCTCAGTGCCTGCAGTGGGCTGAGCTGAACCTTCCACAGTAGGTGGCAGAGGTGTCCTGCAGGGACAACTCACTTAATCCTCATGATAACTGTGACATAGGCCTTATTCCCATTCTGCAGATGAGAAAGAGGGGGTGCAGCTGGCATCAGACCCCTGTCTCAGGCCCAAGTTGGTGTGATGCCCAGGCCCATGGTCCTGTAGCACTCACAGCGTTGACTGTCACCTGTAAGAGGTGGGTGGAGATCACTGTCCCCCTCCCAGAGAATGAGGGAGCTGAGTGAAAGAGGGAGAAGAAAAACTGCAGGCAGGAAGTCATTCCTATCTTAGTCAAAGGCTAGTGCTTTTAAATATTTGTTCAATAAATGCACACTTCACTGGGAATGCAACTCATCTCTCTCTCTAGGATCCATCTACCTATTAACATTTAAAAACTTTTTTGAAGACTCGTTCTAAGCTATAGAATAGCAATCTTCTAGAAAATATTTTAGGAAAAGAACTTTCTGCCCAAATGTGGTTGGCGCAGGGGTTCTACAATGCTTGACAATGACCTTTCGTGACCTTCTCGAGAGAACTCGCCAGCGCGCCCTCATTAGGCACCTGGCGGTGTGCCGGGAACACTTGTTATCTCACTGACTCCTCAAGCGTGAGCATTATAATTTTCATTTTTTAGAGGTGAGAACTTAGCCGTTAAGAGGGAGAGCTATTCATTCACATTCGTCTAAGGCCAGGTTTACATCCCGAAAATATTGGCTGCCCTGGGCTGGGAGTATAGTTTCAGAGGCACAGCATAGGAATAACCAATGCCCTTTCCCTTTCTACCAAGTCAAGACAAGAAATAGCCAACATTTCTCTGCCTATTAGCAAAGCAATGCTGGAAAGCTTTGAGTAAACAGGAGTTTCAGCTGCCCGGTGACCCCGCAGCCCGGGGGATGCTTTGGGTCACTGCTGGGGTGTGGTCACTCCCAGGGGTCTGGCATGAGTGTCCAGCTCTCCCAGGGGCCGCTGCTCTGACCTGCATCTGGTGAGAGCTTTGTTTTCCTTCCTGGCGGAGCTGGAGTCTTGTGATTGCTTTGGACTCGGGCAAGTTTCCACTTGAGCCTCCGGCCTAGCGTTGGAACAAAGCAGCTCTGTGAGTCAGACGCAGCTTGCCACCCCCTCCGGGCACAGAGTTCTCCCAGCAGCCCCCTCACTGGGGCTGGGAACTCAAGTCTGGGTGTCCCCAGTCCCACCGAGACAAACACCGTGTAGAGTGGGGGAGGACAGACACTGAGCGCTGGATTTGACAGCCCGTGCTTTAGGGTGCAGGATCGAGAGTTCTCCACCTCGCCGAACATTATTTGAGTTTTGTAGAACAAACACCGGGGTTCAAGTGACAGCCTCAGGTTTGATATTTGGCCCAGGCGACTTCTCCCTCTTGGTGTCCTGTTAATCTCTGTGATAGGGATGGATACCAGTGACAGACGCAACCACAGGGTTTTAAGAGCTCATTCTCATGACCTCACTTTTTTTTTTTTTACCTAGATGGGAAACTGAGGCTCAGAAGAGAATCGACTCACCCAGGGTGGTGTAGCTACCAAGAAAGAGGGTGGTGCTGAGGCAGGGCGCCTCGCTCCGGAGACAGCATCGTGGTTTCAACCCTCTGGGTCTTAATTCTGGTTTGTGCTAGTATTAACATTCAACAGAGAAAGCTATTTGTCCTGGATCAGCTTGGAGACACATTCTTCCCACTGATCTGCTTGTTAGGAGGCTGCTTAATATGGCTACATATCTGGAGCTCAGGTATCAGCGTCTGTCAGATGCGGTTAAGGATGCAAATTCTGAGGCTCACCTGGCTTCCATTCAGCCGCACCCCTACTGGCTGGTTCTCTAAGGAAATTTTGATGCCTCTTTGTTGCCCTGTGCCCCATTTCCTTGAGTGGGAATGGCAACACTGGCCGCCTGATAGAGTCGTGAACTAGCCTCTTACGGTCTGTGCCTCAGTTTATTCATCCGGGAGAAAAAATTTAATCGCTTTGCCATTCAAGGTGGCACAAACGTTCTCATCTGCACATACGCGCCAAGCAACAGAGCCAGCCATTCCTGTGATGTGTTCGTACGTGAGTGAATATTTACAGAGAAACAGTGCACCAGGCTCGCAGGGAGCAAGACAGACAAGTTCTTCATTTTAAGGAGTGAGAGCCTGGGTGGGCGGGGATGGAAATTAAGCCAGCGGTTACAACGCAGGATAATTGTGAGAGTTACAGCCTGGGGTGCAGCGGAGGCACCCAGCAGGGGAACTCACAGGGTGGGAGGCTGAGGGGGCACCAAGCTACAGGCACAAGCATGGGCCTTGGCTGGGGAGAGAGACGAGGTGAGGTGCACTGGGAGGAACACGGAGCAGCTGAAAGTCTGGCTGTCAAGGGCAGCGAGGGAAAACGTAGTTCTGCTGTGTTTATTCAACTCTGAGACCATGTGGATTTAAAAAAAATATATATTTTTTTTATTTTTAAAGTAGTAAAATACCACAGAACAAGATGGAACATAGCCAATTGAGACAGCGTAGTGAAATTGGTGCAGAACTTCACAGCAGGTTACCTGGATAACAGTGATAGGTACCATAGTGTACCTCTTTTTCTTCACAATAGTTGTTCTTTCAATCAGGCATAGCAAAATCAAAGGAATACAGAACATTATAGAACTTAACAAAACAGAATATTGAATAAAGCAGTACAATTAATCCGAATAAAGCAAAAACAGTGATAAAAATATTTGCCTTCAAAGAGATGGTAGAAGGAAAACCTCCTTATTTGCTATATTGCATATAGTCAGCCTCACAAGAGATGCTCATGCATCTGGCTCCCACTTGCTAACAGGGGGCATTTTGCAGGGAGATGGATGTTTGAATCTCAACCTGCGTGCTTGTAGGCTCACAGCTGCTTACCAGGGAAGCGAGCTGGCTGCTTGTTTTCACAGTGCCCTAAGTTCCAACATGGCATGGATCTCAGGAGATGCTGATGGTTCTCACCCTGGGGAGGCTGAGACTTGCCAGGCCACAGCCACTTACTAGGGAGGCGAGCTGGCTGCTTGGTTTCCCAGTGTCCTAAGTTCCAACATGGCATGGATATCAGGAGACGCTGATGGTTCTCACCCTGGGGTGTGACCCCATGGATTTTAAGATACACCTTATTTTTGAGAAGGAAAGAGTTGCTGTCCATTAAATGGTAGCACAAGGTGTTCTTATCAGTTAGGGTTTAATAGCTTCTGAAAGAGTACCTTTGTGCTGAACTGAATATTTTTATCATGGAGTTCTCTCCCAACTACAGCAGAATAAATATAAATGCAGCATGGCAAACCCATCTGCAAAATAAACTGCAGTCAGTGTGACTGGAGCTTCTCTTTTAGTGTCCAGTTCACCTGAAAATCTTTTTTTGATTCAGAGGAGGTGGGAACATCATGAGTGTTTCACATGACCCGGTGGGGAGCACTGGAGGTGCAGCGTTTCTTAAAAGAATTCATGGAAAAGCTGGGAGTGGCCTCCTAACCTGGTTTGCACATTGGTAGTACTAGCCTGCTTTTGATTCCCACTCAGGTGACCTTGGTTGGTGCCTCTCCACCACCTTGCTATACCCATCTGGTCACTGGGTTTAAAAGGCCAGTCCAGGATTATTGTTGGGATGTTCTTTTCAACCCATTCTGGAAATTTTGAAGCTGGCACTTTTCAGCTCTGCACATGTGTGTCTAGAAAACTGGGTCCCACTGCTGCCTGTTCTGCCGTGATTTTCAGATAAATCTCGATTTCAGAGGTATGAGGATGTTTTCTTTAGTGAGTGTCTTGAGGGGCCGGGAATTTATCTCCGTGGCCTAAGTGCCTGCCTGGCAAGCATGAGGTCGTGAGTTGGATCCCCGGTACCACCAAAAAAAAAAAAAAAGGTCCACAGCGTGTGTCTTGAAAGGTGGCAAAATATGGTGGAAGTGGTGTGTGTGTGTGTGTGTGTGTGTGTGTGTTACGGAGGCAGAGTGTGTGGGGAAGAGGTAACCCTATTACTACATTAGATATCTTAACACATTTGAGTTTATCCTCAAAGTGTTACTTAAGCTAAGTGTTCAGAGGACGCTTAGTCTGTGCAGAGTCCAGCATAGATTGGTGGGAGCTAAATGAAATCTAGTGCATTTAGGGAAGAGGCAGGTGGTAGAGGATTTCTACCTTCTGGATTATTGTGGCCAAAAGAGGGGGAAAAAAAAACTTTATCATCTCAGAGTTGCTATCGAGGGCCAGTCAGCTCTCTCTAATTCCTAGGAAAAGCAGCGTCCTAGAGGAGAATATTAATCACAAAATAACTCCTGGCTTTCTGCTTTGAATAAATATCCCAGGTGCTCCAATATGTCAGTCAGCTTTTCATCACTGTGACAAACACGTAGGCCATAGAACCTCAGGAGAGAAGGTTGCTTTTGGTTCCTGGTTTCAGGGGATTCAGTCCATGGTTGGCCGGTTTCCTTGCTGTGGGTCTAGGTGAGGCACATCTTCATGGCAGAAGGGCTTGGCGGAGAGAAGCTGCTCACCTCATGGCCTCCAGAAAGCAGGACAGAGAAGGGAAGAGCCAGAGAGGAAAGAAGCTAGGGACCATACTCAGTCCCCAAGGTCACGCCCCCCTGACACGTGCCCTTCAACTAAACCCTTCTTGTGTCTCCACACCTTCCAGCGACACCTTTGCTGGTGAGTTAGCACCTCACGATTGAGTCACTCCCCAGAAGCCCAACCACAACCAACCAATCATCCAACACAGAGGGTTTGGGGGGATCTTTTGAGTAACAACCGCAATATTAAAACTTTCCCTTGAAGAACTAAATTCTCCTTCTGGTAAACATCTCTTCCAATTCAGTATGAAATTACAGATCTTCTTACATTGGAGGCTATTGGACATATAATGCAACCATTTTTTAAACTGAGGACTACAGTTGAAAATGCCAAACAGGGTGACGGAGCAGAAGGCGATTACTGGGTTACTGAGAACAGTTTACCCTTGTGTTTGTTTGGTGATGATTCTTACTTCTGTTAAGAATGAAGAATGTTTCTCATTTCGTGGCTTTCAAAGGATGTTTGTATCTATTATTTCACTTGACTCTCACGGCATCCTTGAGTTCATGTCAGGGTCTCCTGGAAACAAATGCTAAGAAAAAATCAAGCACACAAGAGATTTATTGAGGGAAATACCTGTAAACCATGAGGAGGAAGAGGCATGAAAACTACTCAACATCTCTAATCATGGAGAAATCCTGGAGACAGTAGGGGCAGTATGGATGGAGAGATGGCGAAAAGTCAATCAATGTGTACTAAAGACCAAGAGCTGGAAGGAGCAGAGAGGAAGAGCAAAGGAGGGGACCAAAAAAAAAATCAAGATGTTTTCTGCCCATGCACCAACTCCCCATGATGACCGTGACCATTATGGATGACAAACACAGGCTAATACAAATTTTAGAAAGGACGTAGATACCAGGAACAATTTCTGGGGCATGATCACCCCATGATCACCTAGTTGAAATCCTATATTTCAACAGAGCTAATGGAGAGGATGTGAAGTGTTCTCCCCAGAAAAACATCGTAAACATTTGAGGTGCTAGACATGATAATCAGCCTCACCTGATCATTCCACCTGGGGTACATGGTTAAAGTCGCTGTATTGTACTCCAGGAATGTGTACAATTATTGTTAATAATAAAATAAAACTTAGAAAATGAATAAAATTAAAGGGGGGTGCTAGAGAGGGCAGGGACAGCCTAAGGGACAAGAGGAGGAGCTGCAGGCAGAGCAGCGGCAGATACAGGGTGGCTGTGGGGCCTGATGGCGGCCGGGGCTCCTGGTTGGTGTGCTTCGTAGGGAACCTGGGGCAAGCGGGTACGATTTGGGTCTGGCTCCACTGCCTTGCTCGTAACTGGGGGCATGGAGACCCAGGAAGGGTGTGGCCTGGCACAAAGGCTAAGGCAGATATTCCTGTAGATGGGGTGATGCCTCCGTCCGTCCGGAGTGGAGTCCAGGGCACCTCCTCCCGAGGTGGGCTGGCCCTCTGCCTGGCTTCGCCCAGGCGATGCTGCAGAAGAGGCCCCTGCAGGCCATCAGAGGACAGGCTCTTCTTCTCTCGCATAAGGCGCTGTCTTTCCCCAATTCCGAGCACACATCGGGCAGAAACAAATGCAGAGATGTTCTACAGAACGACTGGTACTTGTTGCAGTGTCAAAGTGACAAAAAGACAAAAGTTGGGAGATGAGGGAGAGTTTACTCCTAAGCCCAGTGTGGGAACTTGGCTGGGCCCTCACACAGGGTAAGATTCCAAGAGGTGGGCTGGTGCAACTGAACAGGATCTGTAACTCAGTTAACAGATCACACCATGGTAATTTCTTAGCTCTGACGATGCACGAAGGTGCCTCAGGTGTTAACAGCAATCTGAGTGGTGGGCACATAGGAGCTCTCTCTGCAGGTTTTGTAACTTTTATATAAGTCCAAGATAAAATACTAGTCCAACCTTCCTGACATCACTGTGGTGCAGGGAACCCTAAATCTGCCTTAAAGAAAGAGTCTGGGAGAAAAGGAAGCCACACGGAGGAAGATCGGGGTGCTATGTGTGTGTAGAGACCCTTTGGGGAGCAGTTAGCTCAGTGGGTGACCCCAGTGTACCGTGGAGCAGAAGGGCTTCTCAGCCCAGCCTCATGGGACCCCTGACCCATAGCACTGCAGGAGCCCGGAGTCCGCGAGACCCACCCACCCTCTGCTGCCCGGGACAGGGCGCCTCCCGCTGCAGCCTGGACCTTTACGGGGATTCTCAGGTATGTCTCTGTCTAGGTACTTCCTGCGCTCTCACCCATCTCTACCAAGAGCAATACGGTGCCCATTTCTCTTCGCATTGATTCCTACTTACAAACACGGAGCTTGTGTCCTGCATTGTGTCTTAGAGCCATGGGTCTTTTCTGGATCTCTCTGAGAGACTAACCTACACTTGAACTCAGGGGTCTGTCTACACTTTAAATACCCTGTTTCACTAAAATTGACATTTGGAGCTAGTAACAACTGGATTTAAGCACAGTGTTAAAGTCAGGGTTTGCAAGGGAATAGATTTAATACAGGACACATCATTTATAGGATTATTTTATAATAGTCACTGGAAACGTTACATGTAGAAGGGTGCAAGGGATCTGTCCACGTGCTGGAGACCCGGAGAATCCGACCAAGGATGTCCTTCCGGTCCAGCCAGAGGTCTAGAGCCCACAACAATGTCCCATGCAAGTCTGCTTCACGGGTCTGCCCTGGGAAGGCCCAAAGGTCAGTGGTGGAAGCCAGAAGGTCTGCACCAGCAGAGTGAAGGAGCTGTGCGAGGCTGAAAGATCTGCCCTGGAACCGGGAAATGACACTCAGAATAAGGCCCAGAGCACCCCCGAAAATGCACCACAGCCATCCTCGATGAAATCGAGGGCCTGAGCTCCTGCAGTGAGCACAGTGGCGTTCATACCAGGAGAGCCAGTGCGACAAGCTTCTCCAGGACGAGCAACAGCACCATCGTCCCGCCAGGTCTCTTTTTATACTGCTGGCAACGATCCTCAGGTGGGTCCCCCACGCTCAGCACCAACCAGCCTGACACAGTTCAGCTGGGGGTTCCACGTTGACCGTCAGGTTTCTGTCACTTGCTAGCTGTGACCTCAGGTAACTCGTGTTTCCTCTCGGAACCTGGGGTTCGCACGTGAGATGGGTTAATACATTTCTGCAAATGTGAGAGAAGTGCTCAGGGGACGCTGGCTGGTGTCCCAGACAGCTCTTGGGCTGTGGCCAGCGTTCTGTGTGTCCATCCAAACCTCTTCGCTGTGGACCGCTGTTCTTCGTTCTAATAACGCCATGTGGCGGGAGTGGGTGGAGCTGGACTTTGACTTTGTTCTGGTCCAGAAAACCCCTGGAAGTTGTTGTGATTTTTGTTTTAGATCAAGGAAAACACACTCACGTTGCTCTCTCGTGAGTTTCTGTTCCTGGGCTTGGTTAAAATTCCTGGAAGAGAGTTCGGGTTCACTGGGTTCTGCTGCGTCTCCCTGGGCAGGCTGTTCTGGGCCTCTCGTTTGGGCAGAGGTTCTGCTTATTTTGTACTTAATAGGTTAATAAGTTCATTCTCCTTTGGAAGCTGGAAGACTTTGTGTGACTTCTGAGGCTAGGCTAACTCAGCCTAGCTAGCTCATATTTTGGGGGGTCAGGGCTGTGGAATAACTGTGCAATCTTAATATGATTATCACAGTGATTCATAGGGTCACCACAGGAGAGGTCATTTGCTCAACTGCTTTCATGGCAGAGGTCGAGAGATCAAATTTTGGTCTCAGATAAATGTAGATTTAAGTCCTAGGCTGTGGAACATGGAGAAAATACCAGATTCTTCCAGGGCTTTGAAGTAGGTCACAGGCGCCCTCAAGTCTCGGGCGGCTGGAGGCAGGTTAGGTGGCCAGCCACCTCCATGGTTTCTCCCGTCTGCCTGTACCTCTGTGTTCCTGTTTGTCTTTCAGTGTGACAAGCTTTGTGCCATTATCTGTAAGATGGTGACAGCCATTGTATCTACCACACAGAGTGACACCTGCACAGATGGTTAGGACTGTCATGTAGTAATACATGGTGCCTAAGCAGGGGCTGTTACTGACGTTAACAGGTATGCAACTGCTATAAAAGCCGGAGACCGTGTTATCTTGTTCAAATGGTCTCAGCTTTGCCTCTGGGAGCTCTTCCAGGTTGACTCCTGTGTTTGTTTGCCTTCTTTTCTTTCTTTCTTCTTTCTTTCTTTCTTTCTTTCTTTCTTTCTTTCTTTCTTTCTTTCTTCTTTCTTTGTCTCTCTCTTTCTCTTTCTTTCTTTCTTTCTTTCTTTCTTTCTTTCTTTCTTTCTTTCTTTCTTTCTTTCTTTTTTCTTTCCCCCTCCTCCTCCTCCTTCTCCTTCTTCTGCCACTGTCTGGATCTAGAACCAGCTAATTCTTCAGGGAGACCTGCACCCTCTCCTCAGCCTGGTTGCTGGCTAAGCCTCTCACTCTGACCTATACCCTTTTGCTATTGTGTGCTTTTGCTATTTGTCTCTGCAAAGTGAGGCACCACACGAAGTTTTTGTGGATACTGGAGATAGGTACAGGATAATGACATGGAGCCAGGATCAGAAACAGAAACTGCCTCCTGGAGCCTCGATCTAACCAAAAAGCCACCCAGCCAAGCACAATCAGTGGAAAACATTGAGGATGTCCTTCAGGGAGTGTAGAACCACAATCCCCATACTGGTGGCTATTTTCTAATGATTCCTGATTTGTTTAGAATTGTTTTAAGTCTTTCCTCCTATTCCAACTACCTCTTGCTGTATAACATTGATCTGGAGACCTAGTGGTGTATAATGATTATTTGTTGATGTCTCTTGGTTTCTGTGGCTTAGTGGTATGGGGCACAGCTCTGCTGGGTAGTTCTGGAGTCTTTCTTGTAGTCTGTCATTGGTGGAGCAACTGGAGACCAGCCAGATGTCTCTGTCCTGGCTCTCCTTCAGGCTTCTCAGAGATTCTCCAGGTGGCCTCCTGACTCGAGCTAGTTGGGCTTCCTCACAGCATGGTGGACCTGGGGCAGGGGGATTGCTTACCTGGGAACCAAAGGCCCCAGAGCAGGTCTTCTGTTGGTAAGGAGGAAGGACTCTCACTTTTTGTGACCTAGATTTGGGATCTACTTGCACTGCTTGTTCTTGGTTACAAGCAAGTCACAGACTCCCAAATTCACCTCACCTGTCAATGCCAAGTCACATTTAAAGAGTTAATGGAATGAGAGACATTGGGGAAAAATTCTGACTCACATTCATCCATACTACCAAAATTTCCAGCATTTGAAAATGTACCGTAAAGTCACAAAAGCTGAGAGCTGCTGTCCTTTGGTGTCTTTCTGTGCCCTTGTCTCTATTTTAATGCAGCCATGGATTCTTAGAATGACTGTGCTACCCACCACGATTCATCTGCTTTCCTGTGTCATGGATTTTGATTTTCTCTGCATGAGGATAATGATTTCCTTAAAAAGTTCTGTTTGAGCCAAGTGTGGGGTGCACATCTGCCACCCCAGCACTTGGAATGGTGAGGCAAGAGGATTGCTGCAAGTTAGAGGCCAACCTGGGCTACACAGTGAGTTCAAGGCCAGGCTGAGCTCCGTAGCGAGACCCTGTCTCAAGAAAACAAAACAAAACAAAATGAAATAAAATGCTGTTTATTCTTAATGTGGTAGAACGGAAATAAATAAGCAAACAGGTGGGAAGCAAAGCCCTAGATGAACAGTGTTGTAGTCATGGGTTATACAGAGGACATGGAATTTATAATATTATTTTTATGATGTCACCCAAGCTTAGCACAAGAAAATGCAGGAAATCTATCCACATCACGAAAGACATAGAATATTTAGCCAAGGGCCTGAATCCCACAGCAGTGTCCCACATGAGTCCAGATAAAGACCCAATGCTCACGACAATGCCTCCCACAAGTCCAACTGGAGGTCTAGAGCCCACAAGAAGGACTCACACCAGTCTCTTTTACGGATCCATGCTGGGAAGGCCCAAAGGTCAGTGGTGGAAGCCAGAAAGTCTATGCCAGCAGGGTGAAGGAGCTGTGCTGGTAGGTTGAGGGTTTTATGCTAGAGCCGAGAAGTCACACTCACAACAAACACCAGGGCTGTCCTGAAAAGCACCACAGCCATCCTCAGTGACATGGAGGCCCTGAGCTCCTCCCTCGGACAAGCACAGTCGAGTATGTGCCAGGAAGCCAGCGTGACGAGTTCATCCTGGAGACCAAGCAGCACACGTCTTCCTCTCCACAGCCAGGAAGCAATGCTCGAGGTAAGGGCCAGAGCTTCTCCAGGAGAACCAATGACTCAAACAGCAACTTGTACGAGAACCCACAACACCTCAGCCCATTAACGGCTTGATGCACAACGTGAATAGCTTCTCCTTCTCCACGTCTCCATTTATGCTGGCAACTAACCCTAACCCTACGCCCAGCGCCATGCTGATGTAATCCAGCTGGCGTTAAATTGACCACCAGTTTTCAATTCATAACAAACAGCGAGCAAGGAAAGGGAGCAGAAGTGGGAAAACAGAGTGAGCAGCGTTGGGTGATGTGTGAAAACCCAGAGACGGGACCCAAAGACAGGGAAGGGTCAAAACAAGGAACCGTGGCAGAATGAGGAAAATTGCAGCAATTCTAAGGCTCGTCGCAAGCGTGTGGACTACAGAATAGTGGACCTAGAGGTCAGGGATGGGCTTGAGGATGTCCTCGAACCACCAAAATCGCACATGCAGTTACATGGAAACGGGAATGAAGATCTGTAGTGTTTGTCTGAGCTGCAGTGGGCTACATGGCCCGAGGGCTTCCGGGGCGCTCATGTGAGCTCTTCGAACAGAGGAGGCCTGGTCCAGTCCCCTGCGTAGGAGCAGATCCTGAAGCCGATGCCATCTGTCCAGGACTCTAAGTTATGGGTCTTCGTCCTGTGCTGGCCACAGCGCTCTGTTCTTCTCAGTGCCCCGAGCTACCCTGCTGGCCCTCCGCGGTCAAGCTGTGTGTCTGCTTCTCCCCTCCCGTCCAGTTAGCATTCGTTCTTCTGATGATCTTAAATCCTTACCTGTGTGGATGGCCACGGTCCCCTCTGTTGCACCCAGAGCTCTTTCTGGGGCTCTTCCAATCCAATATGTAACCCCCCCAACATACACACACACACATACATGCGCACACACACGTGCAGCTTTGCTCCTTTAGGTTGTTAGAGATGGCAGTTTTCATGTGCACTGGATGTGAAATCTCTAGGAATGGCAAAATCCAGAGGCTGACATCTCTGTCGTGGTGAGGGAGAGACAGGACTCGGATTCAGGAGGGGGCCTCCCTGTCCAGGGAAAGCCTTAGGGTTTCAAGGCTGCTGGTTAATTTCCCGGGCAGACCACTAGATGGAGGCCCTACCTAAAGAACACACTGGAGGGCACCAGCGCTGGTGTCCGAGACTCTTCCAGAGCAAAACAGGAATGGGGATCTGTCTGGAAAGTTCTGTGATTTGGTCTTGGGGGGGGCGCACTTCCTCTCTCTCTCTGCTTCGGTTACGCTCTATCCCCTTGCTTCCGTAGGTGCGAACGTTTCCTAATCAGAAACTCCCCGAGGTGGGTCTCTCGGGGCTCGTGGTTCATTACACACAGCCAGCTCCAGGAATGCTTTTATTTCCTCTGTGCATTTTCCCCCCAAGTGCCAGGACCTCAGGTTGTGCCTTTATTTTCCACTTCCTGGGCTTCGAGTGTGGGCAGTCCTGTGAAGAATCCTTTGTTCCTTGAGAGGAAACTTTGCAAACACAGGTAACCCTCGCAGGATGGCATTTGGGGCCTAAAAGGCCAGTAAAATAAATCTGAAGGCAGCCCTTTCTGGAGGGAAATTGAGTTTTTCTGCTCACGGGCGGTGCTAGGGCTGGGACTTGGTCTTAACCTGAAGACCACTGGAAGCAAGCGTGTGTTTACTCTGCAAATAAAACTCACACAGACACAGGACAGGCCTAGTTAACAGGCTGTCAGGCTGTTGGCTCACACCTGCGTGGCATTTCCATCAAATAAAGCTTCATATTGGCAGACATATGGGTTGCCTGGCAATTCCCAGGCTTTGCCCGTTTCCTCTGGGGTTTAAGAAAGCAACAGCTTTGCATTTGACAAAGAGCGCTCTATGACCCAGCTCATGCAGGTGAAGCACGGAGTGACACCCATTAGCCAAAGGAAGCCTGACCCCCGCCCTGCCACACTGGTCAAGGGGGCTGAAGGCCAGCAGGGGCCGAAAGGGTCTCTCCCCAGCGCCCCTGTCCTGGTTTCCCTCTGCTTCTATGCCTCTCGCAACAGCAACAGAGGACACTCCTCAGCCTGTCTGCTGGGCCCCAAGGTAGGAAGAGGAAGAGGACAATGCGTCCTCCTGGACCCCAGGTGGTCCTGTCGGGATTGGTCAGGACGTGTGGAACCATGCTGAGTGTTTATAACAGGAACTGAAGGCAGGAGATTAGGACCTAAGGGCTGAGGATCTGTAGGGCCTGAGCCAGCAGCAGAGCTGCCCTGAGGTGTGCACAGCAGGAAGTCAGCACTGCCTGCCCAGGCCAGAGGGACCAGGGAGTCCTATGAGCCAGGGGCGCCAGGCAGAGAAGGGACCGTGGACAGCCTGGGGGCAGCGATGGGGCCATGGGAAGTTACATTCTCCTCCTGAGAGGCCCGGGGACAGAACAGCTCCCCTCCTGGTGGCTTCCCAGTCTCCCAGCGGCTGAGCTGAGCAGAAGGCAGCTTCCGGGGAGCACTGGATGTTTGCTGCAGGGGCCGAGCCCAGGAGCAGAGCAAAGGGGAGGAAGGGCAGGCTGTTCTTCCAGGAGTTGGGATTTGTTCTTGAAACGGGAGACAGGGAGTTGGGTTTTTGTAGTTGGGGGACCGAGAGGGCTGGAGCTGTGACTTTTATGTTTTTGTTCAGTGATAGAGAAACACTCTCCTAGAGGGAGGGCTATGGGAGAGAGGGAGAGAGAGAGATAAAAAAGATATGGAGATGGAGGAAGAGGAGGATGAAGAAGGAGGCAGAAGAACAGAGCAGACGTGAGACCAGGTGAAGCAGGGACCATGGCTTCCTGGAAGGAGAAGCCGAATAGCTTCGGTTTCCTAATTATGAGTCTCGGCTTCTCCCTTCCTGGGAGAGCTGAGGGATCTGCATCCCATGTGATACCCAGGATTACTGGGCTGGTCAGTAGATTTGGGGGGCTTGGAACCTTGAGGTCTTCAGCTGAATATCTCCCCCTATCTTTGCCCTCAACAGCCTGGTGCCCACCCCTTGAATCAGCCCTTTAGAACTTGCCCGTGACACTCAGCAGGGTGCCGGGAGTCGCACAGGTTATTCTGGTGCAGTCACCTAATAGTGCTGCTGTCTCGGGCCGGGAAGTTTCCCTGCAAAGACCTGGTGGTGGTACATGTTTGTGGTTCTCACAGAGACCGACGTTTGTTGGAAACACTCATTTCAGTCACTGCAGAAGGAAATGCTAGAACGTGTTGCTGAAAAAGGCAGACAGGATGTTTAGCCTCTGGACTGTCTAGTTTGCAGAATCTGGCTTGGGGATACTCACGTGCTTCTTTATGTACTTTTTATTTCTTTACCCCGGCAAAAGTTGCGAGCCACTCTGTGATGGGGAACTGTGTGCCTTCTTGGTGCAGAGCCGGGAGCTGCGGGAGGTGGGGGGCAGCAGAGGCAGGCGGGGCTGTTCGCCAGCCCCTGGGTGGAGCCGGGTCTGCAGCCGGAGGCGCCGCTGAGCACCGCCGCCACTCTGATGACCAAGGGTCCCACAGTCCAGGGATAAAGCCAGGGTTCAGGCTCTCTCTTGGGTTAACAGCTCACCACTGGAATTTAGGGCTGTGTTGACACAGAGGAGGTTTCTCGCTGGAGCTCCTAACTTGAATTAGCTGTACACTTATATTCTGGTGCAGAGTGGGTTGAAAATGAAAAGATCGATTCTGTAGCATCTGAATTTGATGATACCTTTAAAAGTCATGGAGACAACTGTTTTAGTAGCGTGCTGTGTAATAAAATTTTCATCAAATTTTTTGTGTGGAGATATTTTAAAGAGGCAAAAATCATAGACTTGAGGAATAGCTGGGCTCAATTTCTACATATTTAATCGGTAATATAAAAATGACAATGTCCTCCATTTAGAACAAACTGCATTGAATTTTCTAGAGAAAATATTGCATATAGAGAAACTATTTTCTGAGACAGTATTATGATGGTCATACTTAAAAGATAATTAAAAGCACTAATTTCCTTTGTTAATTATAAAATGCAACTTTTAACTTTGTAGATGATTTTGCGAAGAAATTAAAAATAACATTATGTAAAGAAAATATTCAACAGTGTACAGTGGTGGAGTACTAGACCTGGATTTTTGTTCCAAGATTGGTCTGCTTGATTATTTTTAAATGTTCATTTTTATTAGTTTAAAGAAGCTTTAAAATTATTTATTGTGCATTTATTTATTCTGTATATATTTATTTTAAAAGCCACATGTCTTTGCACAATAGTTTAAAAATTTAAAAATAGTTTTTAAAATTGATTTGTTTTATAGATCAGTATGATAAACTACACTACAGTACAGTAAAAACCACAATTTGTTGGTTAGCAAGTTCACTTAAGAAAACTGGTCGGTCCCTGTCCTCCCTGGGGACTCAGAAGTATGCCCTCCCGACTTTGGAGGGCTGGGGGAAGCACACGGAGCTCTCTCCTGGGGTCCCTTTGATCTGGGGTCCCTTTTGCCTTAGACATGTCTCTCCCCAGCAGGGGGATATGAAGCCCTGTGTTCAGAGAGACCTTGTGATGACGCCTGTCACAGTTCCAAGCCCATAGCAGACTACTCCTGATTTTGTTTGTTTGTGCTGGGTGCTGGGTGTGGAAGCACAGCCTGGAGAACAGGCATGTGCTCTGGCACTCAGCTACTGCCCTGGCTACAATGGTAGCAATTTCAGCTAACACCAGGAGGCTACCCAGAGAACACATTTGCAGGTCTGGGCTGAAGACAACCTTTCCATTTCTCCTGCTCGGTCTCTGGAGTGTTTCCTCAGAGGAACTCTCTAGGGCTTTCCCACGATGTGAGTAAACCGGAAAAGATAAAGAAGAAACTGGCTAGACAAGGAAGCTAAGGTGACTGCAATAGAACCAAATCAGAGTAAAACAAGTAATCCAGATCATGATCAGAATCTAAGGCAAATGCAGACAAGAAAGCAGTGTAACTAGAAATGGAAGAGAAGAGATAAACCCAGGACAATGAAAATACAACCAAAGAGTGAACAGGAAAAGGAAAAAAAAAAAGATTCGAAGACTAAATTCTGTTAAAATGATACAGGATAAGTACAGGTTTCCCTGTATAAAAACCAAACCAATGGAAGAGAACATGAACTTGGCCACAGCAGGAGTTCTGGCACCCATCTTTGATGTGGGAAGAAGGTCAGCCTCACAGAGGAAGCTGGAACTTAAGTTTAGGGCGCTCTCCCAGGATTCTGTGGGAAGAGCTCCAGCACAGTTGGGGTGCTATAGGGGGAGGGCAGGAAGCAGCTGGACCCGGCCCAGAACGGTCCTCTCAAAGGCCTGAGTGTGAGTCCAGGACCATGGGGCACAGACAGCCCATGGAGATACCGTCCCATCCAGCCTCCTTTCTGTGGATTAGTGGCCAAGGCCCACGCAGCTGGAGAGGGCGGCACTGCGGTGACTGGAAGGGAGGAGGGGCTGCAGGAAGCCAGAGGGGGCACCATCACCGCCCTCTAAGTCACCCGCTCTTGGCACTTGGAAATCTGGAAGCGGCGGGCGTGTTTGGCCTGCTCCCGGGTCCATTCTTGCCCTGAGAACACCAGGTGCTGGGCTGTGCGGAGCCTTACAGCTGGGGTGTTTCCACGCTCATGGTTTCCCATCAACCACGCTCGCTCTGCTGTCCTGGCTGAATGTGGAGGTGGTGGAGGCGGTGGGGAGGGTTGATCCGCGGGGTCCTGGCTGGGTTTGGTGGAGCAGCGTGGGAAGGAAGGAGCGGGGTAGACCACAGTCCTGGGCAGGCCCCGACTTTGCTCTTCCTCCAGGTGGTGCTGGGGCCCTGAGCATCGCTGTCTTGAGAAGGGGCTGTGAGTGTGGGGCTGGCAGTGTGCTCCAAGTCATCAATAGGAGACTCAAAGACCCCCTGGCATCTTGTTTCACCAACTCTGGAGTGAGGGGCTGTGTTAATTTCCTACTACTGCTGTAAGAATTATCAGCTTACAGGATACCAAAAAGGAGATTGAAGAAAACATCAGAAAATGGAAAGAAAGCCCCTGTTCCTGGATAGGCAGAACCAATATAGTCCAAAATGGTCATACTTCCAAAACTGATACACAGCTTAAGTGCAATCCAGTTAAATTTCAATAGCATTTCTCACAGAACTAGAAAAAACAACCCTAAAATTCATGTGGAACCAGAAGAGACCCGGAGTAGCAAAAGCAATCCTGAGTAACAAGAGCAAAATGGGAGGCTGGGTTTGGTGGAGCAATGCAGGAAGCGTCACAGTCCTGGATTTCAAGTTACATTATGAAGCTACAGTGATAAAAACAGCATGGCATTCACACACACACACACACACACACACAGAAGAACAAGTGGATCAATGGAGCAGAGTAGGGCAAGCAGAGACAACCCCCAGGCACATTCAGCCAGCTGATCTTTGACAAAAGGACCAACAACATACAGGCTCAGCAGCAGGAAGAGAGACAGCCTTTTAATAAAAATGCTGGGAAAACTGGTTATCCATGTGCAGAAGACTGAATCTAGACACATACCTCTCACTATGTACAAACTAAAATCAAAATAGATAAAAGATTTAAATATTAAACAATTTGCTGGAAGATAAAGCAGGTTAAACTCTGCAAGGCATAGGCTTGGTCAGCACTTTCTGAAAGAACACAATTGCACAAGAAATGACATCGAGAATCAACAAGTAGGATTGTGTCAAAAGCTTGTGCACAGCAATACGAACCGTCAGCAGAGTGAAGAGATTGCCTGAAGAAGGGGGAAAGTACGGCCTGCTATTCCTCGTGCAGAGGACAAGCATCTGGAATATATAAAGAGCCAAAAGAATTTAGAACATCCCAAGATAAAAGACCCAATAAAAATGGACAGCTGAAATGAATATTCTTTCCAGAAGAGGAGCAGGAAGAAGGGGAAGAGGGAGAGGAAAAGAGAAAGAAGAGCGAGAGAAAGAAAAAGGAAGAGGAGGAGGAGGAGGAGGAGGAGGAGGAGGAGGAAGAGAAGTAGACCAATAAATGCATGAAAAAATGTTCAGCATCTCTGACCATCAGAAAAATGCAAATTAAAGCATCTTACCCCAGAAATAATGGGCATCATCAAGAAATCAAATGACAACAAATGCCGGCAAGGCTGAGCGGGGCTAAGGGAAGCCTTCTGCACCCTTGTGGGAGTGTAAACTAGTGCCACCACCATGGAAATCAGTGCAGAGATTTGGCCCACCCCAAAAGAGAGAAAGGCACCACGTTACAGTGGTATGTACACACCCATGTTTATAGCGGTAACAATTCAAAATAGCTGTATCTTGGAAATGGCCTATGTGTCCATCAACAGATAAATGTGGTATCTGTGCAGAATGGTATCATTCTGTGCCATAGAAAGAAATTTGAGTCATTTGTGGGAAAATGGTCACACCTTGAGACCATACCGTAAAGTGAAATAAATCAGATGCACACACTTCAACATGGCATGGTTTCTCTTCTATGTGCCATGGCCTGTATCTAGATGTCCCCCCACCAAAGTTTCATGGGGTCACAGGTGGGACTTTTCAGGGGAGGCTGGATCTAGAGTGTGTGATGCTGGGTTAAGGCTGCCCCACGCTGGGTGTGAGTGCTACCTTCCCTAAGTGCATGGCGCCTGGAGAGACTACAAGGGACAGGAAGAGGTCTGTGGTGTCACTGCCCGGTGCGTGCTGTTTGCTGCCTTTTGCCTGCCCTGCTTTGCCATGAGCTGTTTCCCATGCTGCACTGCCTTGGAGTAAATCCACCGTGAACTGAAACCTCTACAAAGTGCAAGCTGCAGTGAACCTTCCCTTCTTTAACTGTGGGCGTTGAGTAATTTGCTTCAGCCATGAGAAAAGTAAGGAAGATGATGAGAAACCAAAGTGTAAATAGAGACAAAATAAAAGATGACAGGAATCAGGGAGATCGATCTTTTGCAGAAGGGAGGGAGACCAGGAGAGGCCACGGGTGGGGGAGAAGGGAGGAAGGAGAGCAAAGTGAAGATGTGTTAGGCGCCTGTGCAATGCACCTGAGGAATGTCAGCATTGTCTTCTGCAAGCAGGTGGTACTGGAAACACAAACCTCAAAAATTACCAATTTAGTGACTTAAGGCCACACAAATTTTGTATTTTCAGAACCCCAAGATGAATATTATGTGACTAAATCAAGATGCCAGGTGGCTGACAGTTTGCTCTGGAGGCTCCGGGCAGAGGATCGCACCCTTGCCTTTTCCTGCTTCTAGGGATGGTCTGACTTCCTGGATTCTGGCTCCTTTTCCTGAATCAAATGCTCTTCCTTTTCACCCTTCTCCTTTTCTCTCTTTAGTCCTGCAGTTTGCTCTCACCCTCTCCTGTCCCTCTGGGAAGAACTGTGGCCGTCCCGTTGGGCCCACTTGGATAATCCAGTATAGATTCTCATCTTAGAGTCCGAGACCTGAACACAGGAGTGAACCCCGCATTGCTACGGAAGATAAAACAACCAGACTCAGGGCAGTGCGAGGTGGCCAATGTCAGGGGCCGATATTCTGCCCCCAAGGGCTTTTCCCTTCTGCCATTTGGGCAGGAGGCACAGTGACCTGGTAGCGGCTCTTCACTCTTGGTCTCGGTCTCTCTCCCCGCAGGACCTGGAGCTGGAGCTGCCCATGGCTTCTCTGCAGGATGAATGCTTGGGGCAGCTCCCTTAGGAGTGGCTCAGGGCTCCACTTTCTCCTGCAGGTCTCAGCAGCTTGGGCCTCTGCTTAGAAGAAAGAGGGGTGATAGATTCACCGGCAAAGGCACCGTCTTCAGCGGGTGCTGAATCCCAGGTAGTATACGTTCATGGCTGAATAAGATTGGTTTTGTCCATATTATTGATTTTACTTAGTTTCCATCTTTCCTATGTGCTACCCTCTAAGTTTCATGAGAGCACAGGTTTTGTCCTATTTACTACTAAACACCGATGTCCGGGTTTTCAGGGCTGGCTGTAAATTTTCAATGCATTTTGCAAGTTAAGGGAAACACAGTTTCCAACACTTCAGTGTCTCACGTTCTCCCATCAGATTCTTCAAGGTAAGGAACTGCAGAGCTCGGCTACCAGTTTGAAGCAGGCATGAGGTGGAAATGGAGACAGTGAACAAAACCAGATTATTTTAGGGTTATCTTGTTTTGTTTGCATGGCTAAGCAGTTTGGATGATATTCTGAAGCCAGTAAACTTCGGGAGGATGGTTTATGGAAGAGAATTACACAATGGCACAATGATCCTTAATCTTTAGCAAAGAGAACCTGAATTAACTGGGAGACTTGAGCCCGTGTAATGGGAGCATGGGTCCCCCTGCTTGTGGTCAGCTGGGTCTGTGTGTTGGAAGCTGACCGGGGCTGAGTGCATCTGGACAGCCCTGCACGGTTACAGGAGCTGAGAGGGGAGGACGTGGACTGGATTGGGAAAGAGGACAATGCCTCTGCTTGGACAGCGACACTGGGGGTGCAGCGGGGGCACAGAGACCAGCTGTTTCAGATGTGTCATCAGGAGTTGTGGCAAGGGGACCCCGGAAGTGGCCTGCAGATCCTTCTCCACTGGTGTTTCCTAAAATAAAAAGGAGGGTTTTTAAAAAAATAAAATCAAACGATAAAAGCTATCCAAAAACACTTCTAATAAAATTTAGATTCTGAGTCAATCCCAATGCCTTTTCATTTGAGTGGTTGGATCAAGCATAGGCGCTCTCCAGAGAGTCCAAGAAAATAGTAAAAAGCAAAAATCTGTGCGCTCTCACAGGGCTATTTTCACTTTCTGTCGGACTCAAGGCCAGAGGTGAGCCAATGTGCTGAATGTGTAAGTGCTTCAGAGGCAGTGTTATTATTATTTTATTATTATTAGTCTTTTTGAGACAGGGTCTCGCTATGCAAGTCAGGCTGGCCTTGAGATCACTTTGTAGCCCAGACTGGTCTCAAACTCAAAATGATCCTCCTGCCTCAGCCTCCAGAGTGCTGGGATGGCAGGTGTGAGCCACCACGCCTGGCTAGTCAGATTTTTAAATAAATGAACGTTTCTTTTTGTGAGGTTTTAGCCTTACTCAGTATGGTTGAGGGTAAAGGTCAGGAGGGGGCGCCTTCATGGTGCAAATGCCCCCAACAACCTCCTGCCCTGTGGCCGTACATTTGTGCTAAGTGGTAAGCACACCCTGACACTCCATTGTCACCCAGGGTCCTTAGTCTACACAGCTCAGTCTTGCTCTTCTACCTGTGACATGTTTCGATGAATGTATCATGTCATGTGTTCACCATCACCGTATTGGACAAAGTAGTTTTTGGTTTCTAAAAGTTTTCTGCGTCCTACAAATGCCCCTCTTCCGTCTCCTTAACCCTGGAACCACTTATGGATTTTTCCCTGCTGTGCCCATTCTGGAAAGTCACCATCAAAGTCACAAAACACAACTTCACAGATGGAGCTCTTTCCCTTGGTAATAATGTGCATGATACACACGTAGGTTTCCTCTGCTTTTTCATGGTTTGATAGCCGAATTCTTTCTCGTGCTGAGATAGATGCCATTGTCTGCATGGACTCAGTTTATTCACCCACTCACCTCCTGAGGGGCATCTTGGGGTTGCCAAGTTTTGGTAATTACGGATAGAGTTGATACAATCATCTGTGTTTTTTTTTTTTTTGTACCAGGAATCAAACTCACGACCTTGCACTTGGCAGGCAGACACTGTGCCACTGAGCTGTATCCCCAGCCCTGCCGTGTAGGTTTTAAATGAACGTGTATTCCCAGCTCCTTTGGGCAATGAATAGGGAGCGTGACTTTGAGATCAGTTGGTCCAATCAATTTTTTAAAAAGCCCTTAGTACTCTGCTCTTTAATCAAATCATGCTGTCAGCTAGAAAAATGAACTCATCCAAAATAATTTCACTGGTGAAATATTAAATGATTATGGTGCAGTTGCTAATAAAATCTTTTAGTCTTTTGATTTCCAAGTATATTTTTTATGCAATTTCTGAATTTTTTTCTACAAAGAATTTTGCCCTGAGATGAGAGTTCTTTAGTAACTATGGGCCAGAAGTGGAAGAAAAGAAATACATTGATCAGAAACTATGTAGCAGTCAGATGTAAAGTTATCTTTTGAGAGTAGGGAGTTTCCTCTTGAAACCTTCAGTCTTCTCCTGGAATTCGTGTAAGTCACGTATTACAGTCACCCCCGCAGTTTAAACATCTTTCATTGTTAGCACTATTCTTATGCTTAGTTTGTTTGTTTGTTTTTGTGTGTGTCAGGAATTGAACTCACAACCTTGAGTGCGCCAGGCAGGCACTTGTGCCGCTGAGCTGCATCCCCAGCCCATGCTTGGTTTCTTAGACTTAACTCATTTCTTCTTACATTTTGTTTAGTTTGAAGTTTCTCGATCAACTTCACTGAAGAATATTTTATAGCCAATAAACTGCAGCCCTTTGCAGTACAGAACTTTGGACACCAGGAAAAGCCTCAGTGTTGGGGCAGAGCATGCTGACCACCCTGGGCAGTTTCCCTGGACCTTCCGCAGTCCGGCTCTCTCTGGCCCAGCCCCACACAACTGCGGACACATTTGCAGGCAGACGCAGACCAGCCTGCCTTGTCTAGGCCCCGTGTAAGCGAGCGCTTGTGTGGTCTCCTCTGTTCATTACAACGTTTTGCAGATTCATCCGCGCTCTTGTGTGCATCAGAAGCTTGTTCTTTACACTGTAGAGCAGAAGTCCGCTGTGCAACAATGGCACACTTTGCTCACCCAGTCCCTGCTGGCTGGGGACGTGGTGTCCAGTGCCCCGTCACTGGCCACTGGCTTCTGTCGGGTTTCTGCTATGAGCCTCCGTGGGTGAGGCTTCATGTGGACACGGTCTGCACTTCTCTCAGGAAGATACCCGTGTATCTAGGGAGGAAACGGCTGGCTCACACGGCAGGCACATCACAGCTTTTGCAGTACGTATTTAAGTGTCTTTTAAGGACATTCAGAAAGAAAATTGGTTGTAAAATTTACCCAGTGTTTACTATCTTGGATGCTTTTATGCTCATTCTTAACTGTGTTTTTCTTTGCTGTCACCTGCTTGACGTACAGATAAAGAGCAAAATGAAAGACAGATAATAAGAAATAAGCGGATAAGACAGTTCTTAAAGGGGAGGGGAGCAGGAGACAGAGGGAAGAGGGTAGGAAAGGAATTAAGATGCGTCATGTACAGGGACCAACTGCATGTACTGCAGACATGGGCTAGTAAACCAAGTGATCAGAAAAGCAATCAAGTGCATTCAATCTGAAGAACGCCCTTAAGCAGGCATATCTTAGCGTGGATCTTTCAGCAGTGGATTCTTTTCGTTTATTCTAAGCAAAAATAGCTTTTTCTCCACCTTCATTCTTATGGGGCCTAGAATTCTAGGCTGACAGTTTTTCTTTTTAACAACTTAAAGCAAATTAGGTTTTTCTGCTGCCAGCCCTAAAGATTTCTGATGTTTATGATGATCTGAATCCTTGTTCTTTCTTCTAGCATATGTTTACTTCTGGTTGGTTTGAGATTTTTCTCTTTCTGTTTGGTTTGAACAGTTTGATATTCTAGATGTGCTTTTCTGAATACTTGTCCCGTCAGTGTTCACAGAGGATCTTGGGTCTGCTTGTGAGTGTGTATTTCCCTTGGCATGCTGGGATTTTTTCACTCTTTCTTTAGAAAGTCTTTCCTTCTCTGTTTCCTTTTTTTTCAGCTAAAATAACACATATTCTACACATTTTGAACTTTCCTTCAAGGTTCCTGAGATTGTGTATGTTGCTTTTCAATCATTTATCTTCTTTCTTTCTTTTTTTTTTGGTACTGGGAATCAAACCCAGGACCTTGCACTTGCCAGGCGGGCGCTTGTGCCACTGAGCTTATGCCTTGGCCTTCATTTGTCTTCCTTACAGTAGAAGAGATTTACTGACTGATTAACTTTCAAGTTTATCAAATATATCTTTTTGACCTTATTTCAGAGAGTCTATATTTAGGTCAGTAATTCAAATTCATATCTGTTCATTTGTCAATCATCTGTTTCTCTGCTGGGATTTGAGTTTTTAGAGCACATTTCCCTTAAGCTCACAAGCATAGTTATAATAACTTCTCTAAAGTGGCTGAGTAACAGTCCCCAACCCAGGCACGTCTGGGGTTGGTCTCTGACGTTTGTCCTTTCCCCTGAGAATGGTCCACCTCTTCCTGGCTCCTTGCGTCCTGAGTCACTTGGATCGTGGCCCGCACCTGGTGCGTATGTGCCAGGGCCCTGCCTGCCGTCTTCCTCTTCCAAGGACGGTAGCGTCAGCAGGCGTGTGACTAAATTCAGGCTGGAAGCCTGCGTGCGTCAGCTGTGGCAGGCGCCGAGGTCTCAGGTGGTTCTCCCGGTGTTGGACGGGTTGAGTGGGCCCAGCAGGGCATGTCAGGGTTCTTCCACGTCCTGAGCAGCCCTCCTGCTCTTTGAGGTCCCCTCACGCTTTCCACAGCACTGACTTCCTCTGGTCCCATGCAGCACACAGCCCTCGAGGTAATAATGGAAGTGGACTCTAGATTAGAAAGGCCGGGATTACCCCCACCACACCCCGCACAGCCCTGGGTGGGGTTCTCAGCATCTGTTTCTCTACCCGCTAAGGAATAACTGCAAAAGGAGCTGTGGGGTGGTAAACTGTGCTTTCACATTGGAAGTTCTCACTATAGCCAAGTTCTCACTTTGTGGCATCGCATGTGATAAGAGAGACTGCATAAAATTAACCTACTCGGGAACAGGTTTTTCCAGAGGATCACACTGCAACCAAGGAAGAAAGACCATCACGTTATGGGGAGAAACAGGAGGACTCACGAGGCGGGAGGGGGTATGACATGCGAGCTGAGCTTGGGGACCTGAGTAAGAAAAACTCAAATAGCTCTGATCTCGGAAAGATAATCTGATGACAGCCAGGCCAGCAGGTGGTGAGACCAGAGGCAGCAAAGTCAGTCGGGAGCATCGCAGAGCTGCACCGCCACCAGGCACTGGTCATTAGCTGTAGCATATTGATTATCAGTATTAAGTATTTGTTCTAACCCTAAGTATTAAGTATTAGACATTTGTTTTAGTCACGACTATCAAGATATTGCATTACATTTGAAATATATGCCATAAAGTTTAATTTTCCTGATCATCCCTAGGGGTCAGATTGACCAGCTTAACTCCATGTCATAAACCCAGTTTAGGCTCAGAAAAGCTATGTGACTTACCAGGATCGCAAAGGCAAGAAGCCAGAGCCTAGTGCTGGACCGAGTTCCACCTGACCCTAGTAGATCAGGTGAGAACGAGGGAGGTGTCAGTCAGGCCAGGAGCAGGCAGGGCGCTCTCTGTCTCTCTCTGGTTCTCTCTCTCTCATTTTGTGCTGAGATCTGCTTTTGGCAGTCTGGGATGTCAATTCCCATGCAGGTATTTTGGAAGCCACAGGAGGACATCAGTGTCATTTGGGAAGAATCTGTTGCTTGTGAATTGATGCCAAGTAGAAAAGTCTGTACCTACGCAGTTGAATCATAGTTTTTTTCCAAATATTTTTGACCCGGGTTTGACTGACCATGTGGAACACACGAATATGCAGGACCTACCGCCTGCATGTGCGCATGTAACAACATGCGTGGGGTGCTCGTGCACCCACGTATATAAACGATCAAGCACACCACATGGATGTGCCAAAAGGGTGATTTTATCTTTCGTTCCTGCTGTCCCTTTGGGGCTTATTGGAGAGCTTGTTCTTGCCCGGGCCTGGATGAAAACACATTTCAGTCTTATCTCTTCTCTGGTTGCGCAGAATCGCAAACTGCCGTCTCAACCCACCGATTATCATGTTCAGGCCCGGGGAATACAAAACAGGTCTCTGTACAGTTGAAATACGGAGCTCTTCCCCATGTCGTTCTGGCATCGAGGAGTTGCTGGCTTGATCTCTTTCCCCTCCTGGAGCTTCTCCTGACTCTCCCAGGGCTCGCTGGCCTGGCCGTTCCCACCCTGGTGCTGGGTTAGTTACGCTGTTCTTTCCCTAACCCGGTCTTTGACACTGCTTTCTAGAAATCTCTGTCATTCTGATAGACACTCCTACCTCACTGCTGTTTTCATTTTTAACTTCCCGAACGCCAGTGAAACTGACCACCGTTTCAGGTATCTACTAACCGGTCACATTTCTTCTCCAGTGGCCTATGTCTGTCTTCACCGTTTCTTGATTACTCATCATTTAAAAATTAATGTGCAGTTCTCTGTATTTTCTCCATTAAATAGTTTGCAGGTATTTTCTTTCAGCCAATCGGTTGTCTTTTGTCTTCAGGTTGACTTTTGTTGAATAGAAGTTTTATATTTTTGTGAGGTCCAGTCTTTAGTCACCTCCTAGGGTTTTTGTTTGTTTTGTTTTTTGGTACCAGGGATCAAACTCACGACCTAGAGCTTGCCAGGTAGGCGCTTATGCCGCTGAGCTAAATCCCCGGCCCTCACCTCCTAGGGGAAGGTCATCCCTACTCTGTGACAATAAAGTAGTTTGCTTTGCTTTTTATTACATAGTCGTATTTTGTGTTTCTAACCTTAAATCCATAATCCATCTGGAATTAAATTTTGCTTATAGCATGAGTTAGGGATCTAAATGTAATGTCTTCAAAGTGCATGACCAATGATTTAATGCTATTTATTGGAAAGAACATCTCTTCCCCAGTGACTAAAATTTCACTTTTTCCATAAATAAAGCTACAGATACCTTCTGCAGTCTAGCCTGTATCACAAAGAGTCTTTTATTGTCATGCCAGCGCTGTGGTTTTTGTTACTATGCAGTGCTTTGCTTTGACATCTGGTGCAGTAGACACCCCATGCTTTTCTTTTTGTTTTTCGTGTTTTTGACCATTCTTCTGCATTTTACCTTTTATTAGGATATTAGCATTTGCTTATCATAGTTCACAAATGACCAGTTGGAATAACAGTTCTAATTTCATTATATTATGATTGAATTGGGGGAGAACTGACATTTGTATAATATTGAATTCTTCCATTCAGGACCATGCTATGTCTCTGATGTAAGTCTTTTAAGTGCATGGAGAAATTTATCTAACTTTAAGATAAATTCTTAGTTATCTTTCCATCTAAATCTTTCACATTCAGAGCTAGTTTTAATTTTATGCATCTCAAGTTTTCTTTTACATTGCCCTGTGGGATTTCTAGTCATGTTTTGGCTAGATTTCATGGCTATCTCAATTTATTGGAATCACGTACGATTCTGACAATGCTGAATAACATGGTAACATCAATTGTAAATAGAAGAAAAATTATAGATTTGGAATCATAAAACATGTGATTGTACCACACCACTTATTAGCTGTAAATCATTTAAAAATTTTTTGTTTTCATTTTCTCATCTATCATGCAGGAGCAATAACTTCGATGGCACACAGGCTAATTATGAATATACAATGAAATAGTAATTACAAATGTGCTCTATATAAATGTCAAGGGTTATCACAATTCTTATTTTTCACTGATATGTGAAAAAAGTGAAGTGAGTATACATTTGTATAGATTTAGAAAACTCTGGAAGAGTCCAGTAACTAGAACACTGAGGCATGTTACAATAGAGAAGCCACAACTTGTGAGCAAACCTCTTCAGAATGCAATCAGCGTATGCATAGGTAGGTGATGAGGGCTTTAGATTGCATCATAGCTATCATTTACTGATTATCATCTAGATTCTAGTCATAGCACTAGGCACTTTATATATATTTAAATATACAGGATTTTATGATATCCACTTTAAACATTCTTTTATTTTTCATCTTCCAAGCTTATATTAAAAGAGTTGCAAGCATAGTAAGAAGGACTGCTGTACAAACATAACTTAGATTCTCTAAAAGTAAGTATATTGTATCCAGCTTTTTATTTTCCCTCTTTCTGTATATTTAATTTATATTCACATCATTCTATTTTTACCTCAAGTTGAAAATGGCCTGCTCTTTTACATTTAAATACCTCTGGGACACTCAACTACAAAACCATCAGACAACTGGTAGAATCAAATAACACTAGGATGATATTGCCAGCCCAACGCAGACTAGATTTAAAATTTTCATTATTTTAAAAATGTCCTCAGTAAACTATCATTTTGTTTTTCTCCAAGGTCTAATCTAGGGTCACAAGTCATGTGTAGCCGTTGTGTCTATTTAGTCTCCTCTGACCCGGAAGGTTCCTCATTCTTTCCTTACTTTGTATTACTTCCTTACCTTGAACTGTTTGACCAGCACAGGTGAGATGCTTCACAGCCTGTTCCCTGGTGTGGGCTGTCTGAATAATTCTGTTTGGATTAAGCCTGTGTACTTTCTGCCAGTGGCAAGAATGGCGCAGAGTGGCACTGTCTTCTTCTCGTGCCTCACAGAGGGAAGCACATGGTGCACATTTGAGCCATGGCTCGTAAGTGTGACACTGATCACTCGCTCATACGCTGTGTGCCAACTCTGCCCACTAGAAAGTCCTCTTTTAAGCAGTAGTTAATCAATACATAACTCATGAGTATTATATGAGGACTTATTTTGAGATTTTGTAAAAATATTGTTTCTCAGCAAACTTTTATCCATTCATTTCAGTATTTATTGGTGACTTCTTATTTGATTGAGTTACTACTGCTATAGTAGTTTTCTATTATCCCTTCTACATAAGCAAGCACTCTACCACCGGACTCTGGCCCTGATTCACACAATGTTAATTAACATTCTAACCAAAAGTAAAGCTTTCTATTCACCTCCAATTGTTCTTATTAGTACGGATTTGGGAATTTCTATCTATACACTTTGTTCCATTACTCACTGCTCAAATTCACCAATATTTGGTCAGTGGAATTCTCTTCAAGCTGATGCTTGTGTCCTTTGGATATGACCTGTGATTCTTTTTATTTTTCCTTTTTCATGGTGTTAGGGACCAAAGCCAGCACCTTTTGCTTGGTCACTAAGCACCAAACCACTGAGCTCTTCCCGAGCCCTGAGGTGACTCATGATTCATGAGGTGCTTGCTTCTTTCTTGTATGAGACTTTCTACCTTTCCTGTGATTTTCCTCTGGCTCTGAAACCATCCATTTTGAATACCCTGTCTTACTTCCTTTTTCCCCAAAATCTTCAGTTCCTTTTAGTGGATCACACTGATGCGAGACACTAGTGGCTGAGACTCTTGGGTAACCAATAAACCAACATCTTTTTCCTGAGAGATCTGACTGGTAAACCTACTGCAGTATAACACAATGTCTCTCTTTATGTCTTGAGATATTTTGTCTTAAATATCATTTTGAGTGATATTATAATTGCTACTTCCCATTTGTTTTTTGTTTTTTTTTTGGTCATGTTTGCTAAAGTCTTTTTGTATTTTTTAATCTATTGTCCAGCTTATTAATTTATTCCCAACTAAATTTATTCTGCTATAGGTCTCACAGATTATGTTTTTTACTTTAACTCTTGGGTTTCCTTTGTTACTTTCACTAACTTATTGTAGTGACTTTTGTATTGTTGTCTGACATTGTTGCTTACCAATATCCTTAAATATATATCTGATTCTTTTAAAAAATTATTGACCATCTGTTCTAGATTGCATGTGTTGTTCAGTGGGGGGGGTCCCCTCCTTTTTCCTCCCTCCTCCTCTCTTTTCTTCTTTCTTTCCTCTCTCTCTCTCTTCCTTCCTTCCTCCTCCTTGTCTTTCTTCTTCTTTCCCTCTCTTCTCCCTCCTTCACCCTCTCCCTCTCCTTCTTTTTCTCTCCCTCTGTCTTCTTGGTTTTGGGGATTGAACCTAGCTCCTTGACAGTATGAAATATTTCCAGACCTTTTTTTTTAAATCTTAAAACACAGTCTTACTAAGGGGTTAAATTGCCCAGGTTGGATCCAAGCCTTCCACTCTCTTATCTCAGTCCTCCAGAGTTCTTATATTGCTGGATGACCTGCTTTTTTTTTTTTGGCATCTGAGATCACATTGCCCAAGGATAACAACTGCTGTCGAAGTGAATATTAAGCAAGAGCTAAAGGTCCTGGCTTGTGTCCACTTCCATGAAGGAGGGCAATGAACTAAGTGGACAGTGCACACAGCACCCATGAGGCCCTTGGTGATTGCCAATGCTCTTTCAGCTCTTAGGAAAAGCCACCCCATGAGGAGGGTAAGGATTTGGGTTTTGGACATAGAAAAGAGAATCTGGGAAAATACCTATCTGCAACTATTACAGGGGCTCTGAGGTCTCCTTCTAGAGGTAGTTTATGGGTTCTTCTTCTTTTGGACAAAGAATTGGTCAAGACACGCACACAAGGTTGGAGATTTTACATCAAAGGTAGGAAAAGAAACGTGGTCTGCTGGATGTGACCAGACCGCTGTTTCAGAGTGTGCACAATGGGCCAGAGCCCAAGGGCAGCCATCTTTGGTATTTCCTAGGCTTCAGATTGAAGTACGTCTAGGCCATCCAATCAAAAGCCTGCTTGGTTCTTGCGAGAACTGAAGACAGTGCTTTCTGATTGGTCCCCGATGTGGGGCTTCCGGAACTGTTTTTTTGCGCGTTTCCTGGATCTTGTTATTGACATATCACTCTCATTTGCTCCACCAATTTGCCACATTCTCATGTCCTACCTCACTACTATTTTGAAATCCTTTGAGCTGCTTTGGAGGTAGGGAAGAAAAAAAAAATGAAGGTGAGTAGACAGGAGGTGAGGAAGCGGGGATTTTACTGCAGCTTCGAGACACAGAAGTTGCTCAAGTCATTTTGCTGTCTAAAAAATGTATTTAAAAAAAAAAAAAGAAAAAATTCCTAACGTCTTAGAGATGCAATAAACCTGAGGATTGGACCCCGGGCCTCCGCTTTTCACTGTAAATGCTGCTTCCTCCCCGGTCCTGAAGCCGCGGGGCAGCAGCGGTGACAGCGATCTCAGGCCCATGCGGTGGGCGCTTCGCCTTCTTTCACAGCCCCGGTGGGTGGTCTGACAGCCAGGGGGAGCACACCCCGTATCCCCGGCTGCACAAACACACCAAGCTCCAGGTCGCAGGCGCCCTCCGCTCTTGAGGGCCTGCACTCTGGCGATAGGGTGTGTGCTCTCAGACTGCTGCCTGATGAACCCCTGTGCACCCCTTAGCGACGCGTCCTAAAAGTTCTCTGCGATGGGAGTCAGCAAACCTGCACAGCCTCATTCTATGGGTGTGTGTGTGTGCACATGTGTCTAGGGTCCTTATCTCTGTCTGCAGTCACCTTGTCCTTCAGCCCTGTTGGGGACATGACTATCCCAAGGCCAGAAGCATGAGACAAAGAGAATTCGAAAGATCTCTGCCATTGAGAGGGTCACACATAACCGATGTGACTTGGTACCCTGTCAGTCACACTGTCAGCTGTGCTCTAGAACCCTACACCTGGTGCAATATCTTAAATTCTTAAATCCAACAGCCTTAGACCCTCAAGGTTCTGAGGCCCTTTGTTTCCCATGAACAACTGGTCCTCCCAGATGCCCACTGCACCCCATTTTGCCTCTTGCTCTTTCTTCCCACCATGCAAGGTAACAGTTAGCAGGAGCCTGGAGACTCACTGCAGGGGTCCCCAGTAACTAACTGGTGCCACGGAAGGGGTCTCCCATTGGGGAGTTGTTTTAAGAGCAAGTCAGACCCCTGGATGTCTCTGTTTCTTGGTTGCAGAGGTGACGCTTTCTCAAACACTCTCTCCCCTAGGATGTGACCCGAGATGCAGCTGAGGAGGTGGCCTGGCCCTGCACTTTGAACTTCCAGAACTGTCAGCTCCATAAATCTTATTCCTTTGTAAAGTTATAAAACTTGTGGCAGGTCCCTTGTTATACAGGTGAAAAACTGGGTAATAAATAAACTTTGTTCTAGGAATAGGTCGTTATTATAACTGTAGCTCTAAATGTGGCAGCAGTTTTGGAACTGCTTTGCTGGCAGGGAGTGCAGGAGTTTTGGGAGGAGGTCAGGGAAAGCCTGGACTGCTTGCTGTAAGTGGAATGTCACGGGGGATCCTGCAGGGCTGGGGAGAGGAGCAAATTGGGGAACCAGACTCAGATGGCAATGAGGATCCTACTGCAAACTGGAACAACAACTGTTTTTGCTACAACTGTGGCAAATAACTCAGTTGTATCATGTCCAGGTTCCAGGGCTTTATGAAGGCCAAGGTTACAGAGAACAGATGAATTTGGCAGAGGAAGTTTCAAAATGAAGCTTTCAGACTGCAGCCTGGGTATGACTGTGTGCTCTTAGGTTTACAGTAGGGTCAAGAGTAGGAAGATTTGGCAGTTTGGCAGCATGACCAGAGATGGAGCAGAGAAAAGGTGCCTACAGTTGCAGCCAGCAGAGTGACGGCTTATTAAAGGACTGGCAAGGAAAAAAGGAAGGAAAGGGTTTTGCATCAGGACAACAGGAAAGGATGCCCTGAGGTAATCTCAGATCTTTGAGGTCGTCTCTCCCATTATAGATCCACAGGTAGAGCAGTGCAAATTTGTTTCAGGGAATTTCCAGGGCAACATTGTTCAGGAAAGAACCCTAGGATGCTCCAGATGCCAGGGCTGTGAAGGCCTCTGCCGCAATGATTCAAGTGGGCTCAGGAGCAGTTATGCCAGTGGCGACCTCCACAGTGTCCCTTTGATGCAAGGATGCAAGCATGGCAGGGTCATGATAGTCCCTACTGAGGTTCCCAAGGGTATCTGGGAGGCCAGGAGGTTTTCTGTAGATTGTGGGTGGCACCATCCAGTAGGATTGTAGCCTGGACAGAGTAAAAAGGGAAAAAAGGGGGACTTAACCTGATTGAATCGAGGAGGGCCACATTGGAGCTACTCAGAAAAAATCAACTAAAAGCACAGGTAACTGGAAGAAAGGAAGGTACATGTAACCTGATGCCAAAATCAGTCTGAAATAGAAGGCTTGTAGACCAAACCAAGAATAGACACAGGACCGTATCAAATGGCGATCCAGCCTGGGGGCTCTTGGTGACACTGCTGCCAGGTACCGAGAGAGAACCACCACCATACTATGAAGTCTCCAAGAAACAGAGAGACTGCCAAAGTGTGGCCAGAGCAACCCCAACAGGGTGGATGTGGGGTACAAGGCCCCTCGCCTCTTTCGCCTTCCTCTGCATGGAGGAAAGGAGATTTGTGCAGGACCCAGCTGCCTTGGCTGTCCCTGCAGTGGCAGCAGAAGCAGTGAGGTCAGGAACTGCAGCAGTGGCAGCGGCAGGGGAGGCAGTGAGTGGGGCAGCGTGGCCCCTCCTGCCCTGCAACCAGCGGCTCGAGAGAATTTAAACAACCTTATGCCATGACACAGCAACGAGTGGGAGGCTGGCACTGCCCCCTGGCAGAGGGGATTGGAGTGGGACCAGCTGTTCTGGCAGCAGGGCAGGAGCAGCACCTCACCTCGTCTGTCCTGCACGGGTGGCAGGAGAGGGCAGCAACACGCACGCCAGTGGAATCAGCACAGAGGAGGCTGAGGGAGGATTGGGGGGGCCAGGTGTGCACAGGATGGGGGGCAGCCTCGGGCCGTCTCTGTCTGGGGTGCCGCAGCAGCTGGGAGAGAGACAAAGACACAGACAGGGTGAGACGTGCACGGGCCACTGAGGGACAGAGCAAGTTCCTGGCTGAAGACTCTGGCCCCAGCCCCCACACTGAGAGCCCCAAACTAGCCCCGTCCCCAGCGCTAATCCTGCTGCAGACCTGGCGACTTGGCCAGCAGTTTCAGGATCTGACCTGGGCACTATCACTGAAGACTGGACACTAGAGGAATTTTATTATTGTTATTTTTCTTTCTTTGTTTTATTTTGCTTTATCTGCCTGGTAGTTTTTCTTTTTTTAGGTTGTTTATATCTTTACCTTTATTTTTGTTCTGTACTATTAATCCTTTTTCTTTCTTTCCTTAACTATTTCTCTTGATTTTATGATATTTTCATGCAAGTAAACACTGTCATTAGTTCTTCTGATTCATTTCAATAATCTTTTGCTTTCTCCTTCATTCTCTCTCTCCTGCCTTCTTCTCCAGTTTCCCAAAGTTTGCATGATCATTCTTCAACCTTCAGCCTTCCTTCTACTGTATTTCTATTCATTTATCACTCTGTTTTGCCCCTACCTCTGCTAAATCTCCACACCACAAGATAAAATCACTACTCAGGGGAAATTCTTTGCATACAACTTCCTGAATTATGTTGGATTTTGTTATAAAACTGTAGATTTTGCCTCTATGGTTTGAGGTACCCAATTAGTAGTTACCACAGTTTGTCAAGTTCTAGACTATGCTTGATGCTATTGTTATTGCTAATTGTAACACTTAGCTGGCATATTACATTTGTCGTAGTCAGTTGTTCTCCCTTGAATGACAACACTGTGATTGTCTGGGGTTATACCCATCAGCAGCACCCAGTCCAGTACCAAAGGACTGGTGTTGAGCCAAATAGATAGCAACATGTCATCCTTAATAAGTTGGGAAAGATCTTGGAACAGACACAAAGACTGAGAACCACCTACACCTAGAAGACATCTCTGAGGAACAGACATTTCCCAGGGAAGCCTCAATACTAGTTGTAAAACTCTCTACCATAAAAAATTTATAAGCATCAACACAGAAAACAAAATAAAGCAAAAAAATAGAAAATGATAAGCTGAAGAAACAAAATACAACTCCAGACCTCAGCCCACACAGAAAAACTCAGGGGACAATGAGATAGAGAAAATCAGAACCCATCCACCTGAATTTTCTGGAATGATAGCACAAGTAAAACAAAATGAAACAAAACAAAACACATGTATAAAGCTATAGAGGAAATCAGACAAGAAACAATTTCTCAGGTAAAAATAAAATAATAAGGACTAGCTCAGTTAATGTAGAGTAGACATAGACAAAAAAAAAAGAGCATAGGAAAATGATGGAAACCATGTATGCCCCACACAGGAAAGAAATAGAATCCATGAAACAGATTTAAACAGATATCTGAGAAACTGAAAATTCCACTGAAAGTTTGCAAAGCTGACTAAGTAAAAGTGAAGACAGAATAACAAAACCTAGAATTAGGATCACAGTTATTGATCACAAGAAACAAATATCTCTTAAAAATATCCAGGGAGCATGGAAAAATAATTCAACAGTTAAAGATGAGTCAAAGAAGAACAACAGATGATTAATTGGAGTTGGTGAAAAAGCAGGTGCCAACACAAATGATGGCAAAAAAACCTGTTTACTGAAGTAATGGCAGAAAACTTCCCAATAATGGAAAAAGAATTTGATGTACAGATAATGAGGCATGCAGAACTCCAATTAATCATGACCAAAATAAATCCACACCAAGGCATATAATAATCTAGATTCCAGAAATTCAGTATAAGGACAGAATATTAAAAGCTATTAGAGAAAAGAAACAAATCATCTATAAAGGAAAGCCAATCAGCATCACAGCAAACTACTCACCACAAATCCTTAAGTCAAGGAGAGGTTGGAATAAAGTGTTTCAACTTCTAAAAGAAAACAACTTCCCACCAAGACTGATGTACATGGCAAAACTATCTTTCAGAACTAATGAAAAAACCAAGACACTTCCATGACAGAGAACTGAAGAAATTCATGATCACCACTCTACAAAGTATTCTGAAGGATGTTCTAGAGCGAGATAACAAAGACCACAATTCCAACAATGCCAATAGAAAGAGGTCACCAGGCAGAGCAAGTAACTAAACAGAGAGGAAAGACAGGGAGCCAGTAACAGGAAAATAATGTGATAAGGATAAACCAATACATATCGGTTATAACCATCAATGCAAATAGTCTCAATTCACCAATTAAGGAAGTAGACTGACAGAATGGATAAAAAAACAATATCCAGCAATATACTGTATATATCAACACTTTTAACTCAAAAAGAAATTCATAGACTGAAAGTCAAAAGATAGGAAATAATACTCCATGCAAAACGAACCCAGAAAAAAGCAGGAGTAGCTATTCTATTTGCAGATAATATGAACTTCAAGCCAAGACTGATCAAAAGAAATAAAGAAGGTCATTACATACTTGTTAAGGGAAAACTTCAAGAAGAAGAGATGACAAAATAAATATACATGCACTAGATACAGGTGCACCCAGACAATAAAAGCAAATATTAATGGACATGAAAGATCAAATAAACACTAAACTGATAGTAGTGGGGGATCTTAATACCCCAGTTTCACAAATAAATAGATCAACCAGAGGAAAAAAATCAAAGAAATAACAGAATGAACCAAACCCAGGGACACAGTAGATGTCTACAGAGTGTTCCGCCCCACATCATCAGAATATGCATTCTTCTCAGCTGCACATGGGACATTCTCCAAAATAGATCACATACCAGCTCATAGAACATGCATGAGTAAATGCAAAGGAACAGAAATTATCCAGGCATGTTATCTAACTCTAGGGCAATAAAATTGGAAATCAATGGCAAAAAAACCCCCCACAAAAACTTCACAAACACTTGGAAATTATCACCCTACTGAACCACAAATGGGTCACAAATGAAATTAAAGAAGAAATCAAAGTATCTACAATTAACTGATAATGCTGGTCCCACATACTGGAAATTATGGGGCGTGCTGAAAGTGGTGCTACCAGGGAAATTCACAGCAGTGAATTATGCTGTACGTATAGTTACTCCTTAAGATCAATGTGAATTTCACGCAATGTAACATGTAATACAAAACAAAACAAAACAAAAAGCAAAAGAAAAGATGGAGGAAGCCTGCCCATTTTGGAAGCGCTTCTGTCCTGGCCTTTGCTTTTGGACATCGATCTTCTGGTTCTTCAGCCTCCCAGTGCAGACTCGGGCTGTGGCTCTTCAGTGAGCATTAGGAGCGCTTTGACCTTGGACTGGTCCTGCGTCCTTGACCCTTCCCTTTGTCAGCCTTCAGCTTCCCGGGCGGAGCAGCCCCTGTGTTTTCCAGATTTCCGTGGTGGACTCTCCCACCTCTGGCCCAGTGATCCATGTGATGAATCCTGCATAATTATACATACATTTCTGTCAATATTCTCTTTCCAGAGAACCCTAACTAATACGCCAGGTGGGGCCCCTAAACTTCTCGTCTACAAAACCTTGAGCCAAGGTAAGTCTTTGTTCTCTCTGAAGGTATTTCATTACAGTAATAAATCTCTTTTCTTTGCCTCATGTATTTCATTATAGTAATACAAATAGAAAAATACAGCATAAAAGGAGGAAGTGTGGTGTTCGTGTTTTTGTGTCTGGATTACTTAATTATTGTAATGCCCTCTGGGTCCATCCATATGGCACAATTTCCTCCTTTCCTGTGGCCAAATGATACTTCTTTCATCTGTTAATTGACATTTAGGTTTTTCCCACATCTTGGCCATTATAAATAATGCTGCCATGAACACAGTAGCAGGCAGAGCAGACTCTTTCCTTGAGACACTGATTTCATTTCTTCTGGCAAATACTCAGAGGAGGGCTTGCTGGGTTGTATAATGGTTCCATTTTTTAATGTTTTGGGGAAGCTTCAGACTGTTTTCCAGCATCCCAGTTTACACTCCCACCAACAGTGTGCGAGGACCCACACAGTGCCGCCGACGCTGGTGATGCCCGTCTTGTTGAGCAGATTCCTTAAGTGTGAGGTGATGTCTCCGAGAAGGTCTGATTTGCATCGTCCTAACGATTACCGATACTGGGCACCTTTTCGTGGACCTATTGGACACTCCTATGATTTCTTTGCAAAAATATCTATTGGGATCCGTTGCCCATTTGTACATTGGATCATTTGTTTTTTCCCTTGAATTACAGATTTCAGATATGAAGTCCTTATCAGATGTGTGATCTGCAAACATTTTCTTCCACTGCACAAGTCACCTTTTAATTTCCCGTGTTGTTTCTTTGCTATGTAGAAGCCTTGTTTGATGAAGTCCCATTTGTTCAATTTTGCTTTTGTGGTGCTTCTGCAGTGTTTTTAAGATTGTTTATTTATTTATTTTTTTAATTTCTGCCAAGTGTGTTACTGGACTTTTGATAGGGGCTGCACTGATGTTTTACTTGGGCTTTGATGGGGAAAGACTTTCATCTCTGGATGCTGGCGGTGTAGAGTGTGGGGTCTCTGCTTTATGGAGGCACAGGGGTACAGTCTCTCTGCAGCTGGTTAGCTGATGTTGACCTCACCAAATGTGTTAGGATTCCTCAGCGCCCTGGCTGTGCGCTTCTCCAGCGGCAGAGAGGCCTGTGGTGTCTTTGGAGGGCCTTCTTGGGGCCTCCTGAACTTGTTTTCTCTCACGGGGGAAGCGATGGACCCTTCTTTGTGCCAGGCCTGGCATGTGGACCCCACTGCTCTGGTGGTAGCATTGCCATGGCAGACTCCAGGACCCGAGGGCAGAAATGTTCTTGGAGAAGCTGCCCCAGGGATGTGACGTGCGTGGAGAGACAGCAGCGCTGGGCTCTGGCTTGTGGGCAGTGGCTCTGGTGCCTGAGATGGGGACATATGTGGAACAGCTTGGAACCCACTGGTGTTTGGTTGTGTGCAAGATGGATATGAAATCAAGGTGCTGCGACCGTGTCTGCTCTGGGGTCTGGCGTGCGTGTGAGGCTGGGTATGACAGCCCGTGTCCTGGGCTCAGCCTTGCAGTGCAGCAGGGGGGAGGGGATTCAGCAGCACCTTGTTCTCCAGGGGACCAGCAGAGGCCACAGGTAGTGGTCATCACACTCCTGTGTCCTCTGCCTGGAAAACATGGCGGGCACGACTATGGCAGGACATCTGGGTTTCCCACTAGCAAAGGGCAGCAAGTTCTTAGCCCTGGGAACGGACAAGTGCTCTCCGTGGGAGATCCAGTGAGCGCTCTCTGTCCCTAGCAGTCTTCAGATGTCTCTGCCAAGCCAGTTTCTGCACGGTGATTTTCATCTTTGTTCTTCTCTGGTGCTATAGGTTCTAGAGCCTTTCTGTGGCCAGTTCTGTGTGTGGATAGCTGTGTGCATTCCCGCTGCTGTCGCTGTGAGCAGGGAGAAGGCTGGTACCTCCTACCCTGCCTTACTGACCTCACTCTGTCTGCATTGCTTTCTAAAGTTAATTGTAAAGGCTTCCTGGGAAAGAAGGTGCTTTATTAACCTCCACCAGTACTTTCAGCTGTATCCACGCAAAGTAGGAACTTCTTAGAGCTTCCTAAATACCATCTTTCACAGAGGCTTTGTTTTCATTCTAGTCCAGGGCAGCGTTTTAAGGACATTGTCTAAAATCTGAAAGCAAATTGTATAGAAGGGAAAAGATGATGCTAACTATTGTTTTCTGCACATATTTATATCTTTGCATTGTTTTCTCTGCTTGCCTTTGTTCCCACCACTGGTCCGAGGAGGAGGTCTGTCTCTCCCTGCAGTGCTGAATGTGACTTACTAGCCTGGAAAGAACTGCAATTTGATACAGGGTTATTAAAAAAAGGAGCACTCGTGATTTATGTCTTATGATGAAACCACATCTTTATATTTATTGCACCATCTGCTCCCAGCCACCCCACCATTACTCGACGAGATATGTCTCTCCACGGGTGACCTAACCCAGAAAAACTCTGGAAGTAGGGTCTGTAATTTTGCATAACTGCGTTAAAAGGGAAACCTTGTGATTTATATCTGTAAGTACATAATGAGCACCAAGCAGCTCGGCCAGCACACTGACATTGCCTGGAGGGGAACCACAGCAATATTTGGATTCATTGTGTATCAGTGATAGTGATATTTTCCACATGGCTTCCAAAGAATGCTTAGCTCAGGGTATTTGCTTATATCTTATACAAATAAGCCAAAATCATCTTTCTCCCTGCTTTTTGCTCTCTGTTTTCTCACTGTAGGTTTCAGCAACTTGAGAACATTTATAACCAAGATCTTCCTAGCCACATTATATGTACACTAGAAATTCCACCTTCCTCAAGAGTAAAAAGAAGGGAAAATCCCCCCATCTACCAGTCAAATAGGAATTTTGGATCATTTCCAAAAGCAAGAGGTCTGTGCCCCCGAAGTGCTACTGTGCTTGTTTATTTATTTAGCAAATATCCATTGCCTGTTGGTCGCATCCCATGATGTTCTCTATTGTGAATATAGCAATGCAAATCATGATGTTTGCCCAAGAGAAAAAAAAATCAAGGTAATTCATTATACAGAAAACCCTGGGATAACATTTACCGTCACTACTTCTAGGAAAAGTTGGGTTTCTAAGGATTGGCTGGGTAGGCAAGAGGCTGAGGAAGACCTAAGACTTCCTGGAGCTGAGAGGGGGCTCTGGGTGCTGAACCCTACATCCAGAACAGAGTAAGCACCCTCTCGGTGGGACATCTGTTTTGTAGGGGGGTAGAGTCTTGTCGTATGACTTGGGCTGGCTTTGAACTCAGTGTGTAGCTCAGGCTGGCCTCCAACTCACTTTGTAGCCCAGACTGGCCTCGAACTCACAATGATCCTCTTGCCTCAGCCTCCCAAGTGCTGGGATTACAGGTGTGCACCACCATGCCTGGCTTATTAGAAATACTATAAAAATAGTTATTTAAGTTCAATTAGAAAAGCAACCTTATCTCATTTCCATAAACGCAAAACCAACACTGCTTTCCATAATTATAAAGTTACCACTGTGAAGTATCTAACAACTAAATATTTAAAAAATCTATCCCCGAAGCTCTAAAATGATCTTATCTACCGCTAATCATATTGTATTTTGGGATATAATTATTTAAATTATATTTAAGACATTTTTTGTTTCATAGATCTAAATATCAGCGTGTCATGCAAAAGGTTATTTCATTATTTCTGGGAAGAGGGAAGGGATCTAAGTTTATGAAGCAATTTCATGAAAGTTATGAAAAACAATGGCTCAACGTTTTCAAAGAAATGGCTTCTAACGCTACTCACGTAATTAAATTCTCATATCAAGCATGTAGTTTGAAGCCATTCGGTTTTTTACTGAACAGTCTCTGCTCAGCCATGGGTTTCTTTTTTTGAATCTTTAAATTGGAGTTAGACAAGCATTTCAGTTTTAGCAGGAATGAGGTTCCACGTCGGCTCTCAGTACACACATAGCTCTTTGGCCCAGTGGGAGGTGGGTGTGGGGAAATGTTGGGGAACGGGGTTCTGTGGTGATGAACAGAGGGCAGTGCCTTCTGAAAGCACATGCTTGCAATCTGAGGCTGCCGATTCATGCTGCTTCCCTGGGGGGTGATGACCAGCAGAGGGGCTGATTGCAGAGAGTAACCCGCTCCGTTCAGGAGGAAGAAGGACATCTGGAGTAGCGCTCAGAAAGAGACACCCGTGCAGGGCACCGAGCTGGGTCCTGGGTCACCAGCAGCTCTGGAGTAAAGCTGGACACAAATGCGCCTCCTTTGATGAAAAGTCCTGCTTGACAAGGATGGAAGCCGCCTCCTTTCCTGGGAAGACATAGAAATCGTCATCTTTCAGAGACCTAGCGTGATGATAGCTAAGAGAGTAGCTTGGAAGTGTTTTCAGTTCTGAATCTGTAAAAGGCTAAAAACCTAAAAGATTTCATGTGTGACTGTGCACAGATGATTGTATGTGTGGTTACATATAAGACTACACATAAGGTCATATGCAATATATATAATTATATATTCCTTCCAGGGTTTGCTAAGAGCCCTGCCGGAATGGTTTCTTAAGGTTTTTATAGGGGATCTTGGTTACTCGTGCAAAAATTGTGATACTTTTGACTTGGAGCAACGTGTATGGTGCCCACCACGTGAGCGGCTGCACAGTGTTCTTATGTAAATCTCAGGGTGTCCATGAAATCCTCAGGTCAGTCCCTAAATTCCATGCAAGTGGGAGGCTGAGTCTCTGGAGTAGTCGCTGGTGTGGGACAGCCACAGACTGACCCTGTAGCCTTGCCCAGCGTTGGTAACGGGAGAAGCATTCTGGGATGAAGCACACAGCACATTATTGCCAAGATACTAAGATTAAACGAAAGCCAAAAGTCTTGTGATTTGATCATGGCATTTTATGTTCCAACTTAGAAGAAGCTGACTGAAGGCCGATTCTCGGCAGAGACATCGACTCATGGTCAGTGTCACCAAGTACTTGAGAAGCCCGCTGCAGTCTGAGGTATTTTTCATTACTCACCCCTGACACTCTTCTCTTCTTTATTTTGATCTGAGTGTCTGACCTGCATCAGCTTTCTTCTCTTTGGAGAAATTCCTTGACTGTTTCCTGCAGGGCAGGTCTTTTGGTAACACACCTTCTCCATTCTCTTTTGAAAACGTATCCCTCAGAGCTCAGGGTGGTAGGTTGCTGGGTATTTTCCTCAGTCCGCAATATTTCACTTCTCTCCCTTCTTGACTGCTGGCGAGGTTTCTGACGATTCTTCTCTACAGGGAAGGCGATTCTCTCTTTGACTTTTTTTTTTTCCTCTCTTTGGCTTTTAACAAGATTCTCTTTGATGCTCTGAGGTTTGACTATGGGATGCTTGTGTTTGTTTTTGGGCTACCTGAGCTTCAGGGATCTGTGGGTTGTGGTCCAAAATTAATATAGAGCATGTTAATCATTACTGCTTCAAATTTTGCTTTTGTTCCCATCTTCCCCTTCAGGGGTCCCATTATTTGCATATTATGCTCTATGGTTTTCCCACAGTACTTCTTTACTCTGCTCTTTTCTTTTTTAGTCTTTTTTTTCTTTTATTTTCATTTGGGAATTCCTACTTTCATGTCCTCTAGCGCAGGGATTCATTCCTTATTCACATCCCATCTACTTGTGAACGCAAAGTCCCTCTCAGCTTCTGCTCCAGTGGCTTTGATCACTAGCATGTTTTTGCCATTATTTCTATGAATTTTCATCTTTCTTCTATTTCCCACTCATGTTTTCATGTTGTCTATTTTTCCATAATGAGATTATGAGTTATAGTGTAAAAATTTCTATTAGAATTATTTTAACAATCTTGTCATATCTGACCCATTATTTGTTAAAGACTCATTCTTTCTCTTTTCTCCTGTGTTCTCTTGGTGCCCTGTCACAGATGAGCTGGCTGCATCTGTGATAGTTGGTTCCATGTACGTGGATTTATTTCCAGTCTCTACAGGTTCCGTAGGTTGATGTGTCTGTCTCTATGTCAGTACCATACTGTGATGGTTACTATAGCTTTGTAATATAATGTGAACTCAGGAAGTGTGATTCTTCCAGCTCTATTTTTCTTTCTCAAGATAGTTTTGAATTTGTTGTTCCACACAAATTATAGAATTACTTTTACTGTTTGTGTCTCTTTAAGTTTCTTTCATTAGTGTGTTATAATTTAGGTTTGCGGGTATTTTGTTTCCTTGATTAAATTTCTTAAGTATTTCATTCTTGATGGTATTGCGAATTGGATCACTCTATTTATTTTTTCAGATAGGTCATTACTAACATAAGAAGAGAAACTGATTATCTTTTGTATTCTGATTTTATATTCTGCAATTTTATTGAACTTGTTGAACTTGGATACTAGTTCTAACATTTTTAAATGGAATGTTTAGTTTTCTGTATGAAAATGTTGCCTGCAAGCAGAGACAATTTAAGTTCTTCCTCATGGCTGATGCAGTATAAGCATAGAGAACCCTGCTGCCTCAGTTTCCTAAATTGGTTCAAAATGTTTGTCTTTCAAGGTCATTTTGACTTTGGGGAAGAGCCAATGTCATGTGACATCACCTGCTGCTAGATCCAGCCATCAGGCGAATGGAGATGTTTTGTGGTGCTTTGGTGAGTGGCCTCTCTGCTGGGTGAATCTTGGCAACAGTATTCAGCATGGTTTTGATTGTGTATCACAAAGGCGCTTAGGAAGGAGAACTTCCGGAATTGCTCCAGGAAGTGGCAAGAAAAATGGAGTCAGTGTTTAAACAGTGACAGAACATTTTTGATCGCAGCCCGTATCTTTGGTTGGCAGCTTTCGTCCTACACTTTGAACACACCCTCCCCATCTCACTTGGCCTGTAGAATTTTGACTAGAATCTGCTGGCACTCACATGGGGGTCCCCTCCTATGTCTTGAAGTCATTTTTCTTGTGCTGCTTTTGAAAATTTGTCCTTAGCTTCTGACAATCCAATTATAATGCATCTCGGAAGTATCTCATCTTTGCGCTGATCTCGCTGGGACTCCCCTGAGCTTTGTGAAGTGGATGCTCATAACCCTTTCAAGCTTTGTGAAATTATCAGCTACCATTTCTCTAGGGAAGAAGAAAGCAACCCTGTGGGTCACTGTGCAGGTGACGGTGGCCGGGCAGGGTTAGAACTAGGTCACAAGCCATCTCAGTGTCTTCTGCTGGAACAAGCTTGCTTTCCTGTTCCTAGCCTGGGAGGGGACTTATTCTGGGTTGCATGGCAGTTGATACTAGTGCAGTATTAGAGTCACACAGGGCTGCATCTGAGTCCCCAGGGAACAGGTCAGTTTCTGGGCCCGTGGTTGGTGAGCCTGTGACTGGGGGTAATCTGTCTTCTCGAAACAGCCCTTTATGGCTTGTGCTCCCCTGGGGTTTTATATCCACCTACCCAGTTGCTGAGATCATAAAGACACCTTTGAAGGTAGTTGCCAAGTTATTGCTGCATAGGGGATCAGAGCTGAGGACACCTTGTCCACCAGCTTGTTGGTCAATTGTGAGCTGGATTTTGAAGGAGAAAGAGGCATTTTCCTGTAGACAGCCAGAGAAGCCTGTGCAGAGATGTAGAAACGTGAACCAAACCAGATTCCAAGCCCATCACATGCTCACTGCATGAGCTTTGCACAGATCTGCCCCCCACAATTGACATTTAGCCTAAAAGAGTACTGGGTTTCTGAAATATCTTCTGTCTCCTAATGTCAACTCCTGAGGAAACATCCCCTCCACGTCGCTTAGTTTTTCTAGAGAATTCCTTCTTTTGCTTAGCTTTTGCTGACCAGTATTCATTTGCTCGCCTTTTAGGGCTGGCTGGAAAGGCAGAGAACAGCAAGGGTGCTGTGGGTAGCACAGCACAGCGACCCTGGGGTTGTTCTGATCACTGAGCCAGGGGGCTCACATTCGCCAAGTCAAATCAGAGACATGCAAGGCGGTGTGTATCTACAGGCTCAATCGGGGTGAGTGCTTATCCAAGTTCCATCAGGGATAGGAGGGGAAAGCTGTTCCCTGCACCTCTCTACCCAGGAAAGCCAACTGTCTTCAGTCACTACCTACCGGAGCCCAGGATGTGTCATGTCGGTTATGACATGTCAGAAACAGTTGCAATCCCATCCAATCTTCTGTTTCTCCTTCCCAGGACACAAATTATATTGGTGGCAGAGAAGGAAGCAGCAAGGTGGCAGAGAGGTGACTTGGAGTGCCATCCTCCAGAGACAGAATACCAGATGTGAGAGGTGGTGGGGATGTGGATAAAGCCTGTGTCCTGTGTGTATTTGACAATCGAATTACCTTCCCATCAACCCACTAGGGTCGTGACCTGGTCATGTCACTACATACCTCCAGGAAAGCCAGGGTGATTTCTAGTATCATCTCTGAGCTTCATAGATCTCAAATTGTCCTGAGTTCCAGGCATGTGTGAAACCAGTGGCCAGCACAGGGGCAGCTCAAAGTGCTTGTGCCAAATCAAGCTGATTTTCTCCCTTCTGCCATGATGGGGTCTTTCCCTCCTCACAACCTGTTTGTCCTTGCAAGGACCTAGGGAGAGATCCTAGAGGCTCCCCCTTTTTGTACACCCAGTGGGTTGAGCCCTCTCCATTCAGCCTTCTTGGCTCTCTCCCACCCCCGTCTGTGTTCTGTGTCAGTTGTTCTTAATTTTTCAAATGGCTTCCTGCAGTAACCTCACAAGCAGATCTCTGGCTTTTAGTTTATCCATTTACAGTTCCTTCCCCAGAGAAGCCAGCTGGATCTTTTAAAAGTGAATATCTGATCAAGGCACTTTATTGCATACAAACTTCTAAATGGCTTCTCTTTTGCTTTCCAAGATGAAACACCATCTCCGTGATGCAGCATGGATTAGACATCTTAGGACTTGGCCCTGTCTCTCCTCCCTTCTCACTGTACCCTGCCCTCTCCTTCTCCAACCTCTGTTATTCTAAGTGCTAACAGTTAATGTCTACTGAGTTCCTGCCCTGAGCTGTAACTATGCTGATATCGTATATCATTATTTTCCAAACTTTTCTAATGATGCGTATCACCTGGGATCCTTGCTAAAAATACAACCCCTGGTCCTCATCCCAGACCTATTGACTCATAATCTTCAGGGACTAGTCTGGAAAGCTGTATGTTTTCTCTTTATAAAAGGACCATGGCTGGACTAATGGAGAAGTTTGGGAAAACACTGCTTTACCTAAACTGTCATTTTAAAATGTAATGAAATAGAAACTGTTGAACTAGAGAAGTCAAGATGGCTGATCAGTGAGCAACAAAATACAAAACCTCCGGGGAGAAACAACTCATATGCCAGAATAAAACACTCTGGAGAGACCCAGACAGAGGGAGATGGATCCTTTTGACACAGGAAGAAATTAAAACATAAAAAAGCTGGTCAAATACTTCAGGACTACAACTGAAACAGCTAGAAATTACAGGACACAGCATTTTCACAGTGACCTGCCAAGTTTGCATCAGCTTGAATCCACACCAGCAGGCAGAGCTGCCCAAACTCCTTCCCGCAGCCACTCACAGGAAGCACAGCAGCGCTGAAGTTGGGGGTTAGTGAGCCCAATGGAGAGCAGAGCTGGTGAAAGGACCTTCGTTAATCCACAGTCAGTGCTGGGAATGAGACACCGCCCCCTCCCAAGGGAAGGGTGTGACCAAATGGGCGACAGGTTGGAATCTGGCAGGAGGAGCCTGAACTGGGAGCGACAGTGACTTCAGTTGGTTGCTCCCTCCCCAGAGCAGATTCATGGGACTTGCTTGGACTGGGCCGCGCCCCTGGCCGGGACCCAATGAGCTGTTGCAAATTGATTCTCTGTGCCTAGCACGCACTAATTGGGTGAAAGTGCCTGAAGTTTGGCTGGCCCAGTGGGGAGGGGCAGGCATACGCAGCCACTGCTTGTACCTCAGTGACAAGAGCAGGCAGGAGAGGGCAGAGGTCCCTCGCCAGTGTGCAGGGAAGGGGGCTGGGACCCGCACTGTAACCCATGTGGAGGAATCCAGGGCCATGACAGGAGAGAGGCAGGAGGAGGCCCCTACCCCAGAACCCTGAGAGCCCTGATCCAGGAGAAGGAAAAACAAGGGAGACTGAGGGCGGCAAACACACAACATCAGACATGGCTTCAATGGACATTAAGAGATATCTTTGGGACCTTGTAGACGAGCTCAAAACTGAAATATTAAATCAGGTAAAGCAGGATATGAGTAGAGTAATAAAAGAAATGCTCTCAGGAAGCATCTCTCAGGATGATACAGATGGAAGAAGGGAGGAACACAAAAAAAGGAGAGAAACATTAGATAAAGAATATAAAGAAAATATAGAATACATGAAGCAGATTCAAAAGACTACCAGGAAATTAAACACTCCATTGAAAGCTGGCAAAACTCCTTAAAAGAAACTAAGGATAGACTATCAAAATTTGAAGACAAGTTTGCAATGTGTGATCAAGAAAGGAAAGATCTCTTAAAAATAACAAGGAAACAGGCAGTAACAATACAAAGGCTAGAAGATGACAAGAGAATCTACAATTTAAGAATAAGAAATGTGAACAAAGAAGCAGGAATACATACAGGTGAATTACAAAGGCTATTCACAGAAACAATTAAGGAAAACTTCCCAAGCATGGGAAAAGAAAATGACATTTGGATATATGAGGCATACAGAACTCCAGCCACCTACAACCAAAACAGATCTACACCCAGACATACAATAATCAAGATACCAGAAATTCAATATAAAAACAGAAATTAAAAGCCATCAGAGAAAAGAAACAGATTACCTATAAAGGTAAGCCCATCAGTATCACAGCTGACTTCTCGACACAGACCATCAGATCAAGAAGAGCTTGGAGCGAAGTATTCCAAGCCCTGAAAGCAAATATCCTCCAGCTCAGATTGATGTGCCTTGCAAAACTGTCACTAGAAATTAATGGAGAAACAAGATGCTTCCATGACAAAGAGGAGCCAGGCAAGTTTGTGACCACCAATCCAACCCTACAGAGAATACTTAGAGAGAGAGAAAAAAAATACCAGGATTTTAGGAACAGTGGCAGAAAGGCCTCAATGAGTGGGGCAGGCAGTAGAATGAAGGAGAAAACTAAACAAAGGCAGAAAAATAGCATAGTAGAAATGAGGCAGAGAAGGATAACTAGAAACTCTAACATAGATGGCCTTGATACGCTATATTGTTAATAGTGCACCAGGATTTAAAACCCACATTACTCACACTACTCTGCTTAGATGTATTATATTCTGTTCCAGTCATTCTAACTGTACTAGATTTGAGGGCACAGACAGCAATCCCGAAAATAACAAGATATAGAAAGGTAATCATCCTTAATTTCCTATTAACTTAATCTAAAGCTCTATAAAACCTACACTGTTTTACCATGAATGGTCATAATTGAATCTGGTTTGTTGGATCACTGTTTTGTATTGATAGATTTTATTCAAAGCTGTTACGATTGATAGTATCAAGTCTGAGAGTATAGGCAACTGCACTTAAGATGACAAGATCCACTAGAATATCCACTCTGGTTTGATTATTACCTGCCTTTGAAGTTTTATACTGTCTATAATGTTTTATTTTACTAATATTGTTATTTACTTCTATACTCAATTATACTGCTATATTCAATTATGCCTGATGATATAGACATTCTTTTGAAGATAATAAGAAACAACACAGTGATCATTGTAGATCATCTTGTACTGTGGTTTTATATGACTTTTTGCTTTCATGTTTTTATAGGAATTTGTTTTGTTTTGTCCTGCTAAGTTTTGTTTTTCCCTCTAATATAGAAAGGATAGGAATACATGTAGAGATTCATGCATGCATAGCTGTTTACACTCTCACTGTTTGACTATCTACTTTGTATGCTTTAATTTTACAACTTGAACAACTATTTCTAAGAGGACAATATGTAATTTATCAACTAGTGATTTCTTATTGTTTATCTTTTTTTTGAAATTCTGTATTATCTCTGCCCTTTACATGCTTTTGTTTCTCTTTAAATAAATAAGAAAAAAAGAACTGTTATTTGTTTCATTTTCAGATAGGAAAAAAATTAAGTTAAGGGGGAGACTTATGATTCAAAGACACATAGCTGACTGATCATTAAACCAGCCCAAAATGTACAGCAATGGCCTGGCCTGCTTTTCTCACAGGTCAACTCATGCCCTATGTTTATTCTTGATTATCCATGCCTTTGCTGCAAGTTAATGTGGAAAGTTATTTTCCCATCTTTGCTCTGAAATTGCTATTCATTTTCCTAGGTCAGTGCAGCCTGTGGATTTCCTCACCTCACCAGTCTGGGTTGCTTGCTTTCCTGTGAACCATGCTGCTAGGAGGGGACATTGAACCCTCCTGTTGATCTCTCACCCTAATGGATGAAGGACCCTCAGCCTACCCGCCAAATGGGTAATACTGCAGCGTCACCTGGGAAGTCCCTGAGTGCAGGCGCTGGGGATGACTGGGTTGGGGTCACTCCAGCTTAGAATCAGGGCACCCTCCCCATGAACTCAGCCATTATCATTCTAGGGACATCTTAGGGCAGAATAAGAGCCCATCCCATTCCTTCTCAAATTCAAGGGAATCAGACCTGTTACACACTTCAGTAAGAGAAAGGACAAGGAAGCTTCCAGAAGGGGAGGCTTTCACAAGGGAAGGGACCCTGAGCTGGTGAGGTGCCTCCATTCCAGACCTCAAGATGTCCAGCATCTCCTGCCCCACATTCCCATTGCTGTGGACCTGCTTTGTGTAGGTTACAGTGAAGCAAAGTAAAACAGGCATGGAGTCAATGCTTCCATGTGGCTTTGGGCAGCTTGTCCCCACAGTAGGGTCAATGATTGCACTACACAAACAGAAACATGGAAGTGACATCAGGATCAGGAGGCAGATTTATTAATGCTGATGGGCGCTCACCTTAAGAAAAATTGTCAGACCCTGATCTCTGGTGGTCTAGGTTTATATGGAGCTTTCAAGTGGGAAGTCCAGAAGCACAGTACTTGGCTGTCTCTGATTGTTTCTTACAGCATGCATCACAGTGACCAGTAACAGGAACTGTTACCTGGGTGACTAACCGAAACTGAAGTATACTGGCTGGGGGAGGGGCATTTTCTGCCACAATTGGATTTAGACCAGGAGGTCTGGCTGGAACCCCAGTTCTGTGCACTAGAAGATCTGTGTACCCCAGGACTCAGGCCGATGCTGTCACCTGAGGCAGGGTAGGGCCTGGGCCCGAGAGGAGGGAGACTTGAGTGGCTTTGGGACACCTGCCTTCCTCTGTTGGGTGAGGAAGTGCCATGAGAGAAACCAAGTCAGCAGGCAAGACTGCCCAGGGGTCACAGGGGTTGGGCCTATTCACAAGCCCCGCGCCCCTCTTGGCTTACCCTTCCCTGCTGAAGGCAACGAATGAGCACAGACCTGCTGAAGGGGGTGAACACGGTGGTATTCACGGCAGCAGTTATTTTGGGCAAGAGAGATCTGGGCCTAGATGTGTCTCTTAGTTGTATGTGCTTGGGTTTCCTACCATCATCTATTACCAAAAAATAACAACAACAAAAAAAACTTGTTGAGTTGGTGAAGAATGGAAATTTGGGCAATATAATCCAGTAATAAAAGTGGTAAACTGAGGTAATATAATCCAATTATAAAGAACTTTGGAAACATGAAGTTCTTTCTCATGCAGGCTTCGGACAGTTCTGGGGTGACATGAAGAAGGAGACCCCAGGGACCAGAGACGTGTGGGGAGCCGAGTTTTGAGAAACATCGTTTATTAGTCTGCGTTGGTGGAACCTGATTCCGTTTTCCGCGGGGAGCCGGTCCATGAAAAGGTGCCTGTAAATTCTCCTTTCTCCCCTCTCCCTCCCGCCCTCCCCTGCTCCCTCTAACTTCTTTTCACTTTTTTCTTCAATTCTTTCCCCCCACCCGCTCCATCCATCTTTTGGGCCCCTCTCCCTCTGAGAAAGGTCTACCTGCCCCCTTCCCATCAGCTGTCGTTTATTTTGTACTTTATTTACACTCCGGCTTTCTCACATAAGAGAAGCCATGTGATACTTAAGCGTGTGTGTCCGACTTGTTTCATTGAGCGTTATGGTCTCACGCTGCACCCACTTTCCTACGAATGACCCAGGTTTACCCTTCTCCTGGCCGGGCAGACGCCATGTACAGACACCACATTTTCTCCGCTGACCCGTGGCACAGTCGCTGCCTCCAGGGTTTGGCCGTCAGCAGATGCACCGCTGTGTACACTGGTGTGTGTGGATCAGCGCTACACGAAGCTTTTAACTCCTTGGGGAAGATACCCATTGGGGCCTCACGAATGTCAGTGCTTAATTTTTTGAGGAATTTCAATAGTGATTGTGGGGAAACATGGAGACAAGCTTTATTGGAAGCAATAGGTTGACTTTACAAAAGCTGCCCTTGGAGACAAAGCAATCAGCACCCAGCAGGCAGACTCACGTCTCACGTGCACACAGGATGGGCAGAGGCGCGGGGCTCGGGGCGAGGCCGGCTGTGACCTGGAGGGGCTCAGTCCCGGGCCCCCAGGCCCTGCTGCAGGATGCGCAGCCGGGACAGGACCACGTCCCAGTCGGCGTAGGCGCCCTCCAGGTGCCGCGTGATCTCCGTGCCTGCCTCGTAGCCGCGCCGGCCGTGCAGCAGGCGCCAGTTGTCAAAGGTGATCACGTCGCCTGGGAGAGAGACAGGTGTCACTGCGGCGGTTTGGGGCGCAGTGAGGCCCAGAGCTGGAAGAGGAGGCCTGGACCGCGCCGCCGCTGGCCAGTGGGCCTCGGAAACTGCGTTCACTGAAGGCCGTGGAGCTGCGGGCTGCCTGGTCCCAGCCCCTGGGCCTGTGACACACTGTGCCACCCCCTCCCTGCTCCTCCCTGGGAAAGGCTTTTCCTGTTTAGCAGCTTCAGATGCTGCTAAGGACAGAGAAGGTGCACAGAGGGTGGAAGCTCATGTGTCCACCCAGAGGAGGACTCAGCCCAGTGCTGCGTGGCTACTGCAGCAGGATGGAGCTTGGATTCCTGTGTGTGTGTATGTGTGTTTTCCTGTGCTGTTCCCGTGTCATATGCTGTGTCATATGTTTCCACACTTACGATTGGTCCATTGTATCTACTGGGCAATGGATTTATGGATTTTCCTAGTATAAATTTATTATGGAAAAGATCATTTGGAAACAATTTTAGCCGGTGTCGTGGTGCACGTCTGTGATCCCAGCACCTGGGGGACTGAGGCAAGAGAATTGTGTGAGTTTGAGGCCAGCCTGGACTGTATAGCGAGACTCTCTAAAAAACAAAACGAAGCAACAACAACAAAAACTAAACCAAAACAAAACAATTGTAGCTGGGCACAGTGGTGCCCACCTGTGGTCTCAAGCACTCGGAAAGCTGAGACAGGAGGATTGCTTGAGCTCAAGAGTTCAAGATCAGCTGGGCAATATAGTAAAAAAAGAAACAAAGAAAGAAAAGTAGGAAAAGGAAAAGAAATAAAAACAATTACAAATAAGAAGAATCATCCATTTGTTTAAATTAATTACAGAAAGAAATAATGCCTTGTATTACAGGTAACAAAACCTTGACATTTAAGAAATAGAATGTGCAGTATGGTGGCTACAGCTAATAATGAGGTAATGTATTCTTTATTTATTTTAATTTTCCAGTGCTAGGGACTGATCCCAGGACCTGCACTTAGAGGTACATTTTTAATCCTTTTAAGCAATTTTTAAAGTTTTGAAACAGGATCTCAGTAAATCGCTAAATTGCCCAGGGCTGACTCTAATTTGTTATCTTCTTCCCTCAGCCTCCCAGAGTTACAGGTATGAGCTACCACACCTACTTTGTTCAAAGTTGCTACTAAAGTAGATTTTATGTATCACCACCATAAAAATGATAATGATAAGTATGTGAGACGGAGCATATATTTAGTAGCTTCATTTAGCCATTTCTCAGTATATGCACATCTCAAAACAGCATGTTGTGTGTGATAAATATGTACAATCTGTCAATTAAAACCTAAATAGAAAAAAAACCAGTTCAACCTTGGTGGCACCTCACTTACTAACGATGGGCTATGTTATGGTTTGTGTCTAGGTAGCTCCCTAAGTGTCATGAAGTCATGGAGGCAGTTGAGTCTAGCGTCTGTGATTGGATTGTTGTCTAGCGCTGGGATTAGCGGTGTGAGTGCTAATCCCAGGGAGGGAAGGAGGCATATTTTTCCCTCTTTTGCCCTTTTTGCTCTTGCTATTTGCAGCTGCCATGAAGGGTTGCCCTCAGCCAGGCCACCCTGCCTTGGAGCCAGCTGAGTATGGACTGAAACCTCCAAAACTGTAAGATAAGTAAACCTTTCCTTCCTTAATTTTGGCATCAGGTATTTTGTCTCAGCAATGAGAGAAGAGTAACCAAGATGGTCTAGAAAAAATTCTGTAAGTTCTATGAATAAAGATTACTCACCCATTTCAAAGTGAGAACTGTGAGCATAATTTTGTTTATTGAGGTAGTGTAATGAAGTGTAAGCTTCAGCTTGTAATGATGGTCTAGCAGGATATAAAATACAAGATATTGGTCTTAATATTAGACCTGAGGTCTATTTGGCCCGCAGTTCTTCCTGCAGTTATTATTGTTTGGGTTGGACACTCTTAAAGCTGGAGTGTTTGGGTTCCCTGGGGGCTTTCAGAAAGAGGAAGGGCTGGAAGTCCACTGGGTGAGCAAAACTGGCCGATCCCCAAGCTCTGTGGTGAAGCCAAGCTGCCCCTCATTCTGAAGGGGCCAGGCTGGAAAAATCCATCTTTTCCCTTTCTCGAAAAAGGTATGCACTGACCTGGATTCATCTTGAAGGTGACCTTGAGTTCCCTGCTGTTCATGAGGTTGACGAACTCCTTCAGGGCAGCGTAGAAAGGCTGGACTTGCTCCAGGGGGATGTCGAAGATCGTGTCCCTGGTCGCGTTGTTGAAGTTGATGCGAATCACTTGGCCTTTGTCATCCAGCCTATGGGAGGTGAACAGTCGGGAGATAATTCACGAAATGCCTAGATATGTGTGTAAGGGTCGGGGTCCCCTTCATGATAATGTTATCCCTCAGGGGCGCAGGGTGTATCTCGGGGCTTCTTGCATTCCTGGCAGGACTGCCACTGGGGTGTTCCCTCCTGTGTCACATTGCTGTGAGGCTGTGGGAGAACTCATTTTGGCCTTCAGAGACATGTGCAGTTTTACAGATGAATCAACACCCTTCCCTTGATTTGGTCTCTAGTAACTGCGAAGTGAGCTAGAAATCTCAACGAGGTACATTGCTGTGGTTTATGGGAATTACAGGAAGCTAAAATGCGTTCAGTATTTTCTAAGCCAGCCATATATGAACTCTACAAATCCCACCTCTGGAAGTAGGTGTGAGCTGTTTTGTTTTATTTATTCTGAAAAAAAAAAAAAGCCTAATCAGCGAGGTCAGACCATGAAATCAGAGTCACACAGCGGCAAGCAAAAGACTCACCATCACTTGACTGAACTTGTGACCAATAGGATTGCTGCTTCTCATATTACTGTTTTCCCCTAATTTCTAGATTGGTTAATTTTTTCATTGCATTATATTGTAATTAAACCTTTCAGCTGACTCAAAGAGGCTGTTGTACAAGCAGGACACAAAAATTTCAGAAGAAATGAACCTAACACTGAGTGGACAGTGGCCCTCTGAACTGAAAATCTTCTTCATCTCTTATAAAAAAGTTTTTGAAGTGAGATCAATTTTAACTACTTGATATTCTCTAGGAATGTCCTTGAGACCTTGTAAATGACCGTGTTTTGGAATTTTACTGGAAAAAAAAAAACATTAAACTTAAGTCAGGATTCAGATGGCAACTTTTAGTATCACTTGGTGGCTGTTCCTTGCGTCTTGTTCAGCAGTCTTGAAGAATCTGAGATCTTAATGTGTCCTGGCAGAATCTGGGTTTGCCACACATTTTTAAAATGTAGATGTATTTTAATGGGGGTAATGTTATGGTTTGACACATGGATACACTGCAGACACGACGTAATGTTTCATTCGGGTTGAAATTAACTCCTAAAAACCATCACTTTTGTTTGTTTATTTATTTGTTTGTTTTTTGACGGTGCTATATTCAATTATTTTATTTTTTTGGTACCGGGGATCGAACTCGCGACCTAGTGCTTGTCAGGCAGGTGCTTTATGCCGCTGAGCTAAATCCCCAGCTCAAAACCATCACTTTTAAAGGTCGTGTGTGAGTGCTTCGGGCTCTGTCGTGGTCACTAAAAATCCTGCATCATTTCTTCTTTCTCACCTCAGCAACTGCCTCCTCCCAGAGTAACTCGGGTTTATTTTGATCTAGGACCTGTTCCTGATTCTGATCACCCTGTGACCCCTCTTACCCTGTATGTTGGAAAACTGTATTTCCGTCTGCACGATGTGTTAAAAACAGGTCCTTCTGCATGTGCTGGAGCTGTGGCCAGGACCTCTGCCGTCCAGTTGCCATAGTCCGCAGCCCAGCTCCCCCAAAGCTCCCTGCTCCATTCTACTGCTGCCCTGGTTCTGTCACGCGGTACCAGAGAACAACTGAATGATGGCCCTGCCCCCTCTGCCCAAACTCGGCACCGGGCACTGTCACTGGGACCGGGACTGGCAGGCTCCTAGCTGCTGGCGAGCTTCTGTACCTTCTGGTGCCCCTCTGAGCTGCTCTCCTCCACCCTGTCCCCAGCCTGGGTCCAGCCACACTGGCCTGCTGCTGTCCCTTGAGTCTCGTGGACACCCTCCTGAGCCTGCCTAGGACCTCTGCCCTCATGGTGTCTGCAAACTGCTTCCCTGAGTCTTTGCTTGAATCTTACCTTCCTGGTGTGAGGGACGCACGGTCCACCCTTACTAAGTCTCTGGCCCTGTGGATGTCGTTGGTGGTTTTTATTTTTCTTTCTTTATTTTTTGTAGTACTGGGGATCTAGGCCAGGGCTTCTCACATGCTTGGCAAGCGTTCTACCACTGGACTCCATCCCCGGCTCTAGATTCCATTATCTTGTCTTATTTTCTTTGTTATTCTCTTAAGTATATAACAGATTTCAAATATTCATTATAAGGTGCTCCTTTGTTTTAATTTTAATTAAAACAAATTAAATTAAATGTTAATTTTAATTAAAACAAATTAAATTAAACATTAATTTTAATTAAAACAAACTAAATTAAATTTTAATTTTAATTAAAACAAATTAAAATTTAATTTTAATTAAAATACTCCCCTTCCTCATTAAAATGAGAGCTGTCTGAGAGCAGGGGACAGGGGTCTTTATTTTGTCCACTGATGTATCCCAAGAATTAAGAAATTGTCCTCAATACACATTTGTTGAATGAATAACGGAACTCTCTTTCTCTCTGTATATTACACAAGAATAACTGGGATTTCATTATTTAATATTCGATTAATTTACTTTCATACAACTTGGTCATTTGTCATAAAAGAATACAAAATTCTCAAACTGGAAAAACCCCTGATATTGATGGAGGCCCAGTGCACAGCACTGAGGCATCGTAACACACCGTAAAAGCTAATTCTCAAGTGGAAAGATAAAAACGTGGCTTTTGTAGACACCAGGGGAAATTATGATACAATGCTAAAAAGACAGAGAGCATAAAATGTTGTCTTTACACAGTGCGTGACCTCAGCTGCTCGCCGCCTTCTGGGGGAGACAACTCCTTCGCCAGGTGCGGGGCTTGGCTGAGCCGAGTCTGTGCCCGAGAAGACCAGGTCACCCTGGTGCGGCCACCTGGAGTCCTCCAGCCCCGGCTGTGGCCCAGGTGTCCAGGGCTGACTTAGGTGCAGGCTGGGCAGGGGCTGCCCCAGCCTTGTCACAGGTCTGAGGAACAAATGTGCCCTCTGTGCTGGGATTAGTAAGTTTAAGGCCAGAAAAACTCGGGGACGCCAGGATCATTTTAAAGCAGGAAGCCAACCCAGAAAGCTAAGGAGAAGAGAGACGGGGTGATGATGCTGAAATCCTGAATCTAGCTGCTCTGAGGCACAGACTTTCACTTCCAGCCCAAAGGCTCCTGACCAGCACGGTTGCATTGATTAGGACTAATATTTTAAAAACGAAGTGCATGGGACACCATCGGTACTTTCTCTCTAATGCTCTAATAACAGGTTTCCTGTGATTTATTAAAGAATTTTAAAAATGGAAGTAAGTTCTTTTTCTCTCTGTTGTACTAACAATAGATTGAAGGTTAAAAAAAATAGGGTTTAGAGCTCATCAAAGCTTCCTGCTTAAACTGCAGGCTATTGGCTCTTCCTGGTAATTGTTTTAGTCCAGTGAGAAATCAGTATCATGAAAGCACTCACTCTATAATTTTGTGCTTAGATTGCACAGAGAAATCACAGTAATCCACGCCGATGTCTGTGAAGTCCACGAAGGTAGATGACAAGATCTGGAAAGCCTGGGGGTTTTTCTCCTTGAGCTTGTGGCACACGTTGAAGCCGTCCACGATCTCCGAGTCGCCCCCCGTGACGGTCTGCTTAATGCAGTGCAGAAGCTGAACCTAGGGGAAGGGAGATGGAGAGACGGGTTTTAAAAAGCAGCCCTTCCGCTCCTGGTCCCACAAAGGGATGCATGGACCAAAATGGGCCCATCTTTTAAAAAATCTGTTCCCCTTGCCTCACCAGAAGAGGCGCTGAGGGTGAAAACAGAGGCTCATAACCAGTGCTGTGTACCTCAAAGCTGTAAGACCTGGGAAGAGCAGGGAACTGCGTGCTGGGAGCCTTTCCCACGGTGGTGGGGAGAGGCTGGGACAGTGTGGACGGTGAGACTGAGAGGTACAGCTGGGTGAGCGCACAGGCAACAGTGCATGTGAGGGTCCCCGGGTGACAGGCGCCAGGCCGTGGCAGAGGGCAGGCCCGGAGGAGGCGGAGGCTGGCTTGCGGAGCCAACTGTGATGTGCTATGGAGGTAGCACGGTCAGAGGGAGTTGGAAGCTGTTGGTTCGTGGGGGCGCAGATGAGGCGTCATTCTGGGGAGTGACAGGCCAAACAGGTGCTTTTTGTGATTCTAATATGAAAGAGTAACAAGGGAGTGGGGGAAAGCGGGGTTGGGAGGGGTGTACAAACCCACTTAGTGCTGGGGGTAAGAAACCAAAAAGACAGTCAGTCCTGGTTAATTTTATCAAGTGTCTTTTCGTTTTGGAGGAGGTTGTTTAACTTTATTTCATTCTAAAAAGCAAATCACAGTGGAATAAGGCAAAAGTCTTTTGACTGGATTTGCCACAGGTTTGGGAGGTGCTTTTGCAAAGTCAGCACAGATGAGTGACATTGAGTGTCTCAATTTAGACCTGGGTTTTCTGGGTAAAGAAATGACAGTATTCAGTGACCAGAGGGTCACTGCAAAGCTGAAGTAAAATCAACTGAAAACCAGTGTCTGACTTTACTCTAGAATGTGCCAGGCGCAAGTGTCCTGCATGAGGAGGCTCCGGGGCTCAGTGGGGGAGACACTTGGCTGGTCTGGTCTTCTCAGGATGGTTCTGAGCAGCGGCCCCTGGGGACAAAAGTGTCATCTTGGGACGGAAGTGTCCTTGGTGACCAGTGCAGTCAGCATTGTGTCCGAATGGCTGCTGTGCCTTGGCAGTGTGGCCAGGGTGACTGAAGAAGTGAATTGTAAATTTTGTTTCATTTTAATTTAAATTAAGGTGTAGTCATACAGCTTGTGGCACATGGGTTAGTGCTAGTCTATATCTTGCCTCGCCTCCAAAACAGTATAAATTTCCCCAATTTTTATGATTTTGCATACAACTTCTTCTCAAATAGTAATTGAGCCATGTATATTACTTTTCCTAGAAATTTTTTGAATTGGACACTTTTATTTTCATTTTTGCAGGTATAAGGACCGAGATACAGGCATACATGTATATATTTGAATTAGTTGGAGTTTGGTAGATTTGAGCTGATTTTTCTGTGTTAAAAGTGAAATCACACACAAGAAGATATTAGCTGCCATTGCCATACCTAAAAAATATCAGCTGCCCTTTTAGAAATCTAACATTTGAAGTACTCTGCGAGTTCATTATGGCAAAATCTGAAGGGATTTAAAGATCACTGATTCTTCCACTATGATACAAACTGGCCAGATTGGACTCTCAGCAGGTGACTCATCCCCCAGACCATTTTCTCTCTACTGAAAGCAACACTGCCTTTCCCCCTTTGTTACAGAAAACCTCAGACTTTGGTACCAGAAAACCCCTGAATCACTCAAGGGGAAGCCTGAGCAGTGGTACACACAGGTGCCTATATACTGTTCTTCTGTGAGTGTCCAGATATTTAAGAATCTCATTTAAAAAATCTACCATCATCAGCCAGGAGAGGTAGCACACACTGTCATCTCAGCACCCTGGAGGCTGATGTAGGAGGATCGAACCTTGGAGGCCAGCCCGGGGCAGGGGAGCAGGTTAGCAAATCCTATTCCAAAGTAAAACACGTAGGAAGGGCTGAGGGCCGAGCTCAGAGTGAGGGCTTTGAATTCAATACCCAGCACCATCCCTGCTACCACCACCAAACCCAAACCCAAAACTAAACCAAACAAAAGTTCTGGCATCATTTAGCTCTAGAAATTTCACTCAAGATGGAGACAGGAAGCCTCTGGCACATTTCTTTCTTTCCACAGCATAGCCATTACACCTCTGTTACATGCAAGGTGCTATATCACATTCTGCGGCACAAGGAAGTATAAAAAAGACTTTATAAAGTATGAGATTGTCCATAAATATCTAAGTTATGGCAACTTGAAATTCCAACTCAGGACCATTATTATGTGATGAAAAACTAGATGCAGCCGGGGTCCAAGTTCAAGCTCCCCATTAATCAGTTGTCACCTGATAAAACTTTTTCACCTTGTGCTTCGTTTTTTTGGTCTTACAAAAAATGATAATAAATCCTGTCTACCTTCAAGCCTGTCAGGGGCATCAGATAAAGAAATCTAAGTAAAAGTGCTCTGAAGAAGCATGAAATGTTATGAGAATGTCAAGCATACGTTACACCATACTTCAGGAATATTTATGAGGTCATTTAATCACTTTTTCTTAGGTTTTCTGTTAATCCAGAGATAAAACTCAAGCTCATAAGATACTTTAAAAAGTTTCAAATAGAACCTTTAGTTTTCTGGTCTCATTCTTCATGTTTCATTCCATCCAATCACTCCAAGTAATCCTTGGCAGATGAGTTGAGCTGATTAGTTTGGCTTTTAATATCAGTTTCAGAAAATCTCAGAACCGCATTTAGAATAAATCACCTCGTGCACCTGCCTCCCAGCTCCCGCCTGGAAAGGTACCTAGAGGGGCCATTTTTCTGTCATCATCTAGTTCAAAGAAATCATGTGGAATTTTACAACCAACAAAATAATTTAAAACATATGAAGTCAAGTATTAGGCCAGCTTAGCTAATACTGTCTAGAGGAATGGGTGCCTTGAAAATACAGTCATAAAAAAGCCAATTAATTTTGATTTTGGCCCATTTCTCCTTCTTTAACTCAGGAATCAATCAAGTTTTCATTTACTTTTGAAGAGACGTATTTCCGTGCGGTTATTTCGTGGCATTCCATTTAGCTCTAAAATAGAAACAAAATATCCTTTAAAAGAGTATTCTGACAACTGTCAATTGTTTTTTGTTTGTTTGTTTAGAAGAATGATGATTTCATAAAAATGACTTTGGTTTAGTGAAATGGGAGCTTTGTGAAGATGTGGGGAAGAGCGTTCACTTAGATATTCTCCTAGGGAATCTCTTTGTTTGCTGAAGAAGCATCACAATCTTTGATAGGGAATCTGACGGATTGGGATGGAGTTTTCATTTCCAAAATAGGATGGGTATTCTGACTTTATATTCACATCCTTTTGTAATTCATGTTTGTGGCTTTTCCCTTGAAGCATCTACACCCTCATCTCTTGAATCTGGGCCAGGTGCAGGACTTGCGGGAGACACGCTGGGCTGGTGATTAACCCAGGCTTCGAGAACCCTCCTGTGCTTCAGTTTGCTCATGGAAGAGTTCCCGGTTTCCATGGGCAGAAGTCTGGACTACCCATTGCCCCTGGAGCTAACAGACCAGGTGGGACAGAGACCAAGCTGATGCCAACAGTGCTGCCCCCACTCAGCTGTTGTCTATAGTCATGTGACCTGAAGGCAGTAGCCAATCAGCCAATCAGAGCCCAAACAGTATGACAGGCTAAGTGCATGGCTAAACCATCAAGTTAGGCAGCATGCTTTTCTGGAGCAGTCACTGATATGAATGATGGCTGTGTGACCTGACTTCCCTGATTCTATTTTCTTTCTGAACATTCCAAAGAGTAATATATGTGCACATAGATCTCAAGGTGCACCACTGTCTTAAAATCTGTCTTAGCAAAGAGTGCCAATCATTATTTCTAGGATGAAAAAAGAAATGTCTTAAAAACAGTGCACAAAAGTGTCCTGTCTCTCAAGGATGTCAAGTACATGCAGCATTTAAGCACAGAGACTCTGAGTTTGGATTGGGTTTGGAGAAAAATTCCCATAAGATGAATGAGCTGCTGGAACACATGATCCTCTTGCTCAGAATACATGTGGCCGCGGGTCTGGCCTGCCTTCACACTGCCCCTTACCCCGGGTGGGTGGTGCAGAGCCGGGTAATCGGTGTGAAAGCTCAGCTTCCCAGTTGTGTAAGCCACATTGTTGGCGTCGATTTTGTCTTGCACTTGCCAAGTGTGTCTGTAAAATGAAAGGAACACGTGTGTGAATGGGTTGTCCCTGCACCAGAGGAAATGTACATGCAAGAATTTGATATCTGAGGGGAAATGGAGGCTTTTCATTTTATGAAATAGTTGTCCTAATGACCAACTGTGAGCCAGAAAAGGAGGTGGACGCCTCTTTGTCTACAGCGACTATTTCAGAATTAAGATCTCATTTCTCTCCTCCACAAAAGAGTGCATTTGGCCATTAGTTTTAAAAGATTTCTATCATTCCAGACTAAAACCTCTTACCCAAATTATTAGTTGCCTTTGTGTTGGGACAAAATACCTGACACCTACAAATGAAAGGGGGAGAGGTTTGTTTTGGATGAAGGTTTTAGTGGGTTGACTGGCTGTGAGACAGAAACGGCACGGCGGGAAAGTATTGGGGTACAGCTGATTACCCCACCGCAGCCAGCAGACCGAGAGAGGGGAGGAGCAAGAGACAACAAGGTCTGCCCTGCCCCCCAATCATCTGTCTCTTCTGATCAGGTTCACATGACATGTGGGGGACATTTTTCCCTCATCTGCTGTACGTAGGCATCCAAGCCTAGCCAAGTTCCAACCTTTCTACAACCTGTATTCTAGAGTTCGTTTTTGGGTTTAAACTAAACTGGCCCTGAATCATAGGTGTGTAATTTACTAGCTGTATAATCTCGGACAGTATATTATTTCTGAGCCTCAGTTTGGATATTTGTGGAAAATAATGATAACATCTGCCCAGCAGGCGGGCTGCGACAGGCACGGGGTCTACACCTGACATGTGGGAGGTGCTTTGTAGGGCTCTTGGTCCTTCTTAGTTTCCTGGTAACCTAACATTCACTCCTGCACTGGACTTCCAAGGTGTTTCTGATTTGTTTCATTCATTGGAACTGAATTTGTTGGGTATTTTGTGATGATAGTTATAGTTTATAAAGTGTCCTCATCGGTCTGATCTCCTTTAGATATTGCACGTGGATGCATAACTCTGCTTTTTCTCCTGAATTGTAAACTCTGAATGCAGAACAAAGATTTTTACTCTTCTCCTACTGTCTGATCCAGCATCAATCCTAAAGCAAAAATACTGACTGAAGGAACAAAGAAGGGCAGAGGGTGACTTTTCTGAGTCTCTGTTTTCACTTGGTAAAGGGTAGAGGTGATAAGGTGATGGCCACAAAAGGCGGGAAGCTACACAACACTGAATACCTTTCTCCACTCTTCCTTTAGGACTACACCAAATGCTCTTCCTACATGTGGGTGTCTCTCTCTCTCCCTCTCTGTCTTTCTAACTCGCTCTCCCTCTCTGTCTTCCTCTCTCTCTCCCTCTCTCTCCCTCTCTGTCTTTCTCTCTCTCTCTCCTTTCTCTCTCTCTCTCCCCCTCTCTATCTTTCTCTCCCCCCTCCTTCTTTCCCCCTGTCCCTCTCTCTCTGCAGGCATTTTTTTGTTATAGTGCTGGGGATTGAACTTTGGGTATCTCGTACTCTAGCCAAGTGCTCTATCAAAGAGAATATTTAATGAGTGAAAGTAGGACTTCTTAATTGTTGTCTAGGGCTGAGAAACAAACAGCTATTTTGATAACATTTTTCACTTAAAATTGTAATTGAAAACTTGATGTATTATCTATTAAAGACCAAACACCACACGTATGAGGCTGTGCAATGGGAAGAGACTGGCAGGACGGGGAAGTATATATAGCCGGTCATGGTGCATTTCAAACAAGAGGTGATTCATTCCATTGCAGGGTTTGTAGCTCACAAACGTGACATGTTCCTCATGAAGTTCGAGGAACACCGTAGCCCATATAAATACAGATTCAGGCTACTGTCAGTATTGACATTTCATGAAAAATCAACATGTAGAAAAGAATTTAAGAAGATAAAAAAACATTTCCATCAAACCATAGAACACATGTGTAACACATCCCAATTAAAAAGACGACGCTGTTGACACCATCGGCAGGAGAAGCCTGTTCAGGTCTCCTTTCCAAGGGTAATTTTGGTTTCTCATTGATCTCCTTACCTTTCTTTTCTTGATTTCTCCTACAAGCAATGGTGAACGGCCTGAGTTTTGCTAAAGCCACAAGCTGGCTCAATTAAAGACATAAGCTTTATTCAAATAATAATTTTTCCTTTGTTTGACATTAACTAGCTTCTACAGGGATCGGGGTGTAATTTAACTTCGTCAGAAGATCTCTAGCCTCTGACATAACTGGCAGAGGACGGCTGGTGGGCATCTCTAGCTCTGGAATGTCTCGGGCATGGTGTGCGGGCACGTGTGTTTAAGAGTGTCCACTTGTGCAATACGACACTGCCCAGTAAAGGGACTCACCGATGCTGAGCAGGAAACATTCTCCTAACGGTTACAGCGCAGGCCTGAAATGGTACTCAAAAAGTCACCTGTCTTCCTCCCTCTTCACTTCCTCGTAGAAATTAATCATGCTAAGAAAGCTGCTGCTGATTGCTACTTATCCATCCCAAATTCCAATCTCCAAGAAAACAACACCAATCAGTGTAAATGTGACACACTTCCTGTAGAGGAACTGTGTGGCCCTTTCGTGAGCAGAGGGTGTACTCTTATGTACCTGTGAGGGACAGATTCCAGCATCCCAGCACGCCAAGAGTGTGACAGAGAATTGCTGGACAGAGGCTGGGTGTGGGCACCTGCCTCTTGCTCAGCATAACTTCTGAATCCAGCGGTGTAGACGTGGTTGCTATGGTGTTGAAGCAGGTAATCGTAACCCTACTGATATTTCTGCGTTCATCAAAGATGACATTATGAACAAACCCAAGTACTGCTGCTGGTCTACTCATGCTGTTCTCAGCAGCCCATCAGAACATTCTCTTACCTTTCCCTATTAAAGAGTTTTGTTGGAATCTTCTATGCTTTAACACCATGATTTTTAGAGTTGATTTTGTTGGATTGGTTTGAACGCTAACTCACTAAATGTATCCAGATTTCCTCGGTGGCTCGTCATGGATATGTTTAGATGTGAATAGTGCTTTGTGAAATCTGTGTTCTTTAGCAGTATGGAAGGTTTGAACATTGTTTTTGCTGGATTAATTCTTATGTCTTTAGTGATAGATTTCACAAGTCTTTTGGTTAATGGTTCACACTTGAAAAATCATGTTGGATTAACTTACAGTCTTTTTTGGAATACTTTTTTAATATGAAAACATGCTTTTTGTGTGGAAACCTGGATTTATTATTAATAGCAGCTACAACCTATAACCATCCTAATAACCCCACTCATTATATAAGCCAAGCATAGCTTATATGGAGCATTGTTACTCACTCCTCAGGATCCAGAACAAAATGCTCATGTGCTATTTTTAAAATTTAAACTAGAAAATGAACCCCTAGTTGAAATAAGTGAAAACCAAGATTTTGAGCTAAGGGAATACCACATTGCTTAGTACAGCTATGATGCTCCCACATGTGACTTCCTGGCTGAAGTACTCACCAAAGCTCCAGATATCTGCTTTCCCATTATCATTCATCACACACCTACAGTGGTTCAGAAACTGGGGATCCAGAAGTGAATAGACCAGGCGAGGTGCTAGCGGTGTGTAGACATTTCCACCCATGGGGAAGAGGAGCTGGTGCAATTTACCTTATAGAGCCAAAGTTCAAAGTGTCAGAATGGTGAAAATTAGGTAGGATTAACCTAGGCCAATAGAAGAATCATGACAGGCAAGAGTAATAGCAAATGGAAAGGCAGAGAGAAAGAGAAGAGAGAGAGAGAGAGAGAGAGAGAGAGAGAGTACTATAGAAGCAAGTGGGAAAAGACCAATACTCTCCTCATTCAGGTCCATGTTGGTCTTTTCCATGGGTCCTCAGTGTGTCTGAGAAGATGCACAGGTCGCTGAGAGAGGTCCACTCTCCCAGAAGTGCAGCAGGGTGTGGTGTGGATTTGGGAGGAGCTTTTCTCACCCCAGGGTCGCTGACCCCAGGGTAAAGGGATCAGACCAGTCAGGTCCTCACGAATTCTAGAAACTACGTAGACAAATCTCCCTTCCATAACAAGGCTTCCTTCTGAGAAAAATCCCACTGTCAACATAGACAAAACAAAAAGAAGGCCCAAACAAAAATGAAAAATAAGGTCCAGAAAGTCTCAGAACATTATGAGTTATTAGCTACTGTTGTGAAATAGAGCTTAAAACCATAAAGACTTTCTGATTGATCATGTCTTCTCTTAATAATCAGCGAAACAAAAGCAAAAACCAGAAAAGTAATTTTGTGAAATATTAGTGACAGAAAACAAAGGTTTAAACTTAAAATTGGTTTAAGAAAAAAAGAATAAGTAGCAAAATGAGAAGTCTGCCAACATTGCATATCTACAGGTGAAAATGTCATCCCCAAAGGGTGGAAAATGTATGTTTCTATTTCTAATTTCTATTCTCTGCCTGTAACAATGTCTAATGAATCCAAAGTCTTAATCAAAATGGTTCAACACGTAAAGAATAATTTTCAACACGATGAGACATCGAGTATGTCTGGCCAAAATAGGGAAAAAAATTAAAAATCATTCAACGAATGAAGTTTAAACTGGAAGGAATGTAACATTGAATAAGCATAACAGAGAATAACTTTAGGTAATTAGGAGATAAAGGAAGAAAAATGTAAACCAGAGAGAGAGAGAGAAAGACAGAAAGACAGAAAGACAGAGACATAGAGACTATAATTTGAGTACAATTTGAGAAAGTAATAAGAGGACAAATGATTTAATATGTGCATAATGGAAGTAGAGAAAGGAAGGAACTGAAAGGAAAGAAACAGAACAAATACAGAAAGCAATTCAAGAAAAAAGTTCCTAAAATTAAAAATATTTGGAACTACACTTTGAAAGACCAAGCCATATTGTCCCTGAAAAAAATGACCCTAGAACAACCAGCAGCAAAAGTGCCAGAGTTTAAAAATGGAAGTCTTTTTGACATCCAGCTAAAAACATCAAATTACTCATAAGGTGCAGAAAACGAGAATCCCAGTAAAATCAACCTGACATAGTAGAGACGCTGGCAGCCAGAAACGCAGGAATTGAGCCAAGCCAAGGTTCAGATATAAAGAAGGACCTGAAACTGCTGTTGCTATGTGAGAGACCAGAGAATATTGTTCCCAGGAGCCCTTCCTGACACATTAACAAGGGAATAGATTTCCTATGACCAAGGGAAACAGAGAGCCATTGAAATAGGGTTTGCGCCGAGAAGTAAATTTCTACTCTCTTGAATCAGTTTAGGGGAGGAAGAAAGATCTAGAAAACTACAAAGTAGGAAAGCCAAGTTGCAGGGCCCAGGAAGACCCACAGGGTGACAATGCCCTGCTCCAGGACAGCAGCGAAGCAAACACCTGTCAGACCTGGGTGCAGATGGGTTCTTCTGCTTCTTTACAAGGGTGTTTGCTGGACAGTAACTCATCAGACTACACCTTTATTTTAGAGATGCGATTTTCTGTGTCTGTGCTCCATTTCACCATGAGGTGACAGAGGACAGGATGGTGGATACCAGGAGTCGGGAGCGGGAGGAGAGGGGACACTGGTCAAAGGCACTGTCCTTTGGTTATGATGTGGTCACTGCAGACCCCTCATGGAGTGGGGAGTACAGTGAATACTTATGCACTCAGTGCTTGGAAGTGCACACACACACACACACACACACACACACATACACGGTCACTGTGTACCATGACGGGGAAGCTAGTTAGCTTTCGTGGGTCATTGTTTTGTAGTGTTTGCTATATTTATCAAAACATCATATTATAAACCCTAAATATATACACTTTTTGTCAACCCTACCTCAGTAAAGCTGGAAAAATAAAGGGAATCAAATTGCATTAGAGATGCGTTTTAAACATTTATTTAGTGAAGACAAATAATAAGAAAAAGGTTCCAGCTGCCTCAAAAAACTCCCAAAGAAGATTTTCAATAATTTTCTCCAGAGCAAACTCCAAAGGCCTTATCATTAAGATTAGACTGTATTGCAAAAATGTTAAGTGAATTAGGTGAAATCTATATTGAACAGCTTTAGTGGTGGTGTGTGGGGATAATTTTTATCAGAGTTAGGAAGATTGAAAATGATAAAGAACTGAACTCAATACCCAGCACATAAAAATAGACAATTGTTTCTCTCGACTCAGCCACAGTGGTTTGTCCTGGCTGCACAGAAAATATCCAAGGGGACAATGGACACCCAAAGAGTTTGTGGGAGCAGCAGCTAAATAAGGTACCTCAAATTTCCTCAAGGGATGTCTAGAGGAACGTGAGACACAGAAATTATTTTTCCTTCCATTCATGAAATTGTAAGGGCACAATTATATGAGTGTGAAGACGTGGTTACAGAATAGCAAATTTATAGGCATGTTATAGCAAGTCAGAGATTAATCACAGCCTCTGCCTGTGCTCCTGCTGCCTGGCACGTAAACACCCTGCTGGGCTCAGTCAGCCTTGGCTGTCTGGGTCCAGCTGCTTTTCCTCTGCTAATGTGCTGGACCAATTTGACTATTCCCAGCTTATGTTTCCCTTAATTAAGAAAATATATTGCTTCCATCTGGCTTGAAGGACTTTGGTTGGGGTGAAGTAACCCAGTCAAAGGTCCTTGTTAACCCTGCTTGGTCTGCTTGAACCCTTCCCCTCACCCCCAGGATGTTCCTGTTGTGATAAACAGCTCCTGGTAAGCAAATGTATGTAGAGTCAGCTCACCTGACAGTCTATGACTTAATCCACTCCATGTAACCAATCATGTCATGCCTTGTATTTCCTGCTTGCAAACTGTGTTTAAATTGGACTCAAAGCTGGCTCTTTGCTGGTGATTTGGAACTGATTCCCACCAGCCTGCTGGTGAAATAAACGTTGCCTTCTGGATTCCTCAGTGCGAAGAGTCTTCCGTTCAGTTTGCTATTGGTTTTTCTGCAACAAGTTGACTTCATCCTCAAGCAGTGATCACTGTGAAATTCACTGCTGCCACCAGAACCCCAGGAAAGCTCACAGAATCTGGGGGTGCTGGAAAGGCTCCATCAGTGATCTCCCCTGAGGCCACTTCAATACTGCTTATTCTTTTTTTTTCTTGGTACCAAGGATCGAACTCACAACTGTGCACCTGCAAGGCAGGCACTTATGCCACTGAACTAAATCCCCGGCCCAATATTGCTCAATCTTAACTGGTTTGGCTGGTGTGCTCGACAAGCAGCCCACTAGAAACCTTTCCTTGCCACTTTACTTTATTCGCTTGATGACACTTGCTTGCAAAGCACTCACGCAGATGCAAACCTGTGCAGCAGTAGCAGCATTTTATATTTTTCTGACAAATGTTTACCTGGTACCTCAGGGGGATGCCGGGTATAAAACAGCGCATCAGGAAGAGCAAGGCAAGTTCTTGGTAGTGGAGGGTTGGAGGTCTGGTCAGCGTCTCACTTACGAATAGTTTGCAGTGAGGCTGAGATTAAAGTCTGTCTCCCTTGGTTCTTCGGACAGCTCTCTGCACAGTAATGCAGTGCAGATGCTTTGCGGTGTCTGCTTCTTGGTTGTTTCTTCAACTTGCTGGGAAAAAGTGGTCCAGAGTATTTATTTATGTTTTCCTGGGACAACAGTGGCCTTATAAGTGTTACGCAGCAATTACACGAGATAAAATTTGACAACCATGTTTCTTTGTCCATTTCCTCACCATTTTTTGGCTTCTTTATTCTGAAACTAGTATTTCAGAATGTTTTCATGCTCATGTCATTTTTCTTATCAGTCTGAGCCTTGTTTTCCATATTAATGCACCCTACTTGTATAAGCAAATAAAGTGCCCTTGGCATAAAAGCAACTCTGAGCTGCTGGGATCACTGCTGGAAAGAAGGTAGTTTTTGTTGGCTAAGGCTGAGCATTTCATTTTCTGAGTTTGACTTAGTGGTGAAGTCAAGTTATTGTAAATTTCCCATAAGGTTAATTTTTAACTTAGGACAGATAAATGTCAGTAATAATGCGAGGAAAGAAGCTTAGATGTCTTGACCTTTTGTAAGTTTTTAACATGTTGGCATGTACTGTTTTTCATTAAATTTCCCGAGAGGTCCTTCTGTGTCAGGTCTTGAGTGACACTGAAGAAAGCACCCTGATTAAGTAGCTATTTCTTCCAGCAAAGGGCTCAAGGTGACCACAGGGAGATTTGCATCTTGGTTTCAATAGTTTTCCTGATTGGTAGAGTTACAAGGCAGTGATTCACAAGACAGGTGTTAACTGCTTCTTTGGTTCTGAAATGACATCAAACTCCCCCTAACTCTTTCCTTGTCTTTATCTCCACATAGCTTTGTTTTCTCTGACACACACACATACACACACACTCTCTCTCTCTCACACACACACACACACACACACACACACACACAGATGAGTTTCTATTGGACCCAACTTATTTAGTTTCCCAACTAATAAGGAAATCAATTTTCAGTATGTGATTTTTGTCCTTCACAAAGCTGACCTCCTCAGCACTGTCTTATTAAATTATAATCTTAAAAGAGGGACTATATGACCTGAAAGTGAAGTCTGATGTTTTGCAATTGTGTTCCTTTTTCTCTCTCATGTATCCATTTCCACTAAAAGTAGAACCTTCAACAAGAAAAGCAGACATTTCCTCGCTCTGTGCTACACATTTGTGGGAGAGAGAAACGTTTCCGCTTGTGTTTCCTGAAGGCCAGGCAGAATGCAAGGCTGGCTCACTCATGAGAAATGCACTGTATGCGATATTTTTACCATAATGCCTAAGTGTGAGGATGAGGGCCTGGCTGTGACCTGCAGTGGGTTTTCCCCTAGAGCTGCAGAGCCCTCCAGATCAAGGAAGGATGTGCAGGGGTGACAGTTGGAAGGGAGGGGAAGAAGGTCAGGAGGGCAAGTGAGAAAGGCAAGGAAGCCCCCAAACTGCCCAAAGCAGGGGAAGTTTTGATGTGATGTGTTGGGTTGCTTTTCTGTTGCTGGGACCAAGTGCCCGACACCCGCATCTTAAAGGGGGAACGGATCATTTGGCTGAGGGTTTGAGACTTTTCAACCCTGTGGTTTGCCAGCTCCAATGCAGCAGCATGGCGGGAGGGTGTGGTGGAGCAGAGTGCTTCGCCTGCTGGCGGCCTGGAAGAAGAGCAGGGCACGCTGCCAGAGAGGAAGAGGAGGGTACGGACAGAGTCCCCAAGGGTGAGCCTCCTTGACCCACGTAGGCACACCCCTCCCGTGCGCTTCGTCAGTCCCCTGGCAGCTCCAGAGCCAATCAAGTTAATAATTAAGCTTAATCACCACGGTGGTTGCTGGCAGGAGAAAAGGTCAGGGTGGAAAGGGGGGCGGAGGCAGCGAGGAAAAAGGACTAAGTAGCAAGGGAGTGAAGCAGTGCTGAGCACACTACTGAGCATGCCACGGCAGCTGTGGGGTCCCTGATCTTTGGGGGACGACAGGCCTGGGGAGGAACGGCATTGGTGGACACGGTTAGGACTGAGCTGCATTAGACTGGAGACTGGAAATCAGGACTGCATGTCACGTATAAGCCTAGTTCAATACACGTTGTTGGGAGCCACTGAAGGTGGAGATTGACCACACGTGCAAGGCCGGAGCACGGCCCTCCCGGGAACAGAGTACCCAGGGCAAGCCAGGGGAGAAGCTGCTTCAGCCCCGAGGACACCCGGCCCCAGGCCTCCCGACGAGGTGGTTGCTAGGACAATGGGTGGCATGTGACATTATAAGTTGATAAAGGGATAAATAAATGCCCCCACAGTGAGGGGCTAGTTGCTTTCCTACCGCCAGGAGGGTAAGGGCTCCCCTGGATCCCAGCTTTGTCTCTTTCTTATTTTGTCACCCTCTCACAGCCCTTCACCCCAAGAACCTCAAGAGCTGCACGGGCCGTAGCAATACATTTCTTGATGGTTTACCCACGTGTATAATAGCATCGTGGATCTATTTTGATGAATCAGCTGCTACTGCCTCCGAAAGCTGTGCTGTTGTTACATCGCCCCAGCTGACCACGCTTTGCACCATCTTGGTAGAGCACATCCATCCCTGTGAGGTGCTGTCAGTGAGCACCGTTGCTCACCTGACCTCGCTTGTAATGTCCAAAGTCTGGGGCTACCTCTCAGTCTCCTCCCGCGTCTTATCAAACTTCTATCATGCCAAATTGTTTAGAGGCAGCCAACTGAGATATGTACATCCAGCCACAAACAGTAATCAACCCCGAAATTATTTGAATGAAGTAGATAGACATTCAATTCTAGTCTGGGACCAAATGCCCAGCACCATTCTCAGCAGGCATTCCAGGAGGATGCTCTCTTGTCTAACAGTGTTTGTAGTTTCTTTGGGATTAGCTCTGGAGGATGCATCCTTGGAAACATTCTGACTTCACACAACTACTGGGATGACAGCACGCAGATAAAATAAAGCCTATAGTGACTCTTTCCCACAGAGTTCAACCATGTCATAAAATCCAGGTGATTTCTTCATTAATACAACTTTTCCCAGAGACGTTCCAGAACGTTACTATTACCATCATCATCATCATCATCATCATCATCATCATCATCATCGATGGTGGACAATGAGAGAGGAAGCTTTTTGGCCTTGGAAAGCAAAGGTTTAAACCCTCCTAAAATATTACTTTTCATCTGTTGTGGTTGATACATTGTGTCCACTTGAGAAGTTTAACTAAGAGACTCTGGAGGGAGCCAGGATCCTTACTTTTTAAATATCCTCATAGTGAGCAAGGGGAGACACAGAGATTTTGTGTGTTACACCTGCCCTGGGTGGGGGGTATGGTGGCTGTGTACAATATAAGGGAGGAGAAGACCCTTGTTCCCTCCCACCTTTTGTTCTGGCTACTTTTTCTGGCAGTTAAAGAGTTGCCCTGGAGCCATGCTGCCCTGCTTTGGAGCCAGGTGAGTATGGAATGAAACTTCCACAAACTGTAAGATAAATAAACCTTTCCTCCCCTCATCTGAGTGTCAGGGGTTTTGTCTTAGCAAGGAGAAAAAACCAACCAAGGCATAATGCTCCACACATCTCTATATATTTGGCACAATTCACCAAGGGAGTTTTTGAGATCAGCTTCTATTCTTCAATTCCATCACCAAGGCCTCAGGGTTACTGAGCATCTGACATGACTGCATGGAAAGGTGTTTTCTGACTGATGCTCTGACAAGACAGTGACCAGGGACATGAGTGAGTGAAGTGCTGTGTACAGTTGTCCTACATTAGTGACCACTCTGAGTCAGTTGAACATAAGTTTATAATTGCAAATGCTGCAATAATCACTGCACCCATCTGCTGTTTCATGGACCTTTAAAAACATTTGGACATGCACTTATTCATCAGATATTTATTCCTTATGCATGATGATGACATGAAATTCTGGACTCTGTTGCCTTTTATTCTTCCAATCAACCACTTAACAACTGAGATCACAGCCAAGGGCTAAAAGCATCTAGTCAATTCTCGTTTCTCATTTCAGACCCAGGCATTTAAAATACTCCAAGCAAGTAACTACCCAAACAGGAAAGCATTTCGGGAATTCTGTTCCCAAGCAGGCTTGTCAAAGTGGCACCGATAACCTCGTATTATTTACTTACTCCTAGATAAGTCTGCATAAAATGCAGGTTTATCTTCAACTTTCCCCCACTTTCCTTCCCCTTCCCCATCTGTTTTTTGACCAGTTCCCGGCTCCGTTTACCTATCAGCTTAATTTATTTGTTCTACTCAGTGACTCACCAACCAGGCATTTTCGGGCAAGGGTAAGATATTTTGCAAAATGTAAAATCAAAGATCTGAAAGATGAGGACCTTGTTTAAAGCAGCTATTGATTCTGTTAAGGAGACAATTGACGTCCGGACGTAAAGACCACAGAAGAGCAGAGAAATGCCTGTGTGTGTGCACGGCGTGAGTGCCCATGGCATGTGAAACACCCGGCTTCTCTTGCGTTTGTGACCTGCCTGCCTCGAAACAGCTCTGCTTCCCAACCAAAGCTTCCCAGCTGCCGCTGCACAGGGATTCACTTGCTGAGCTTGGTCCTCAGGTTCAGTACCTGTCCCGTCAGGGAAATTTGCTGCAGATGGGCACAAACGTCAGTGACCCTCAAAATGAGGTCTTCCCGTATGCAGCTGAGGCTGAGAGCCACCGTCTTAGGTGACTCTTAGAACACTAAGGGGCATGAGGCTACCTCTTAGCATCTCTTTAAGTCCATGTCACCTGCACTTCCGTGTTGCTCACTGACAGAAGTGGAGGAGCAGAGCAGAGCGAAGCCTCGGAGGAAATATTCACTTATTTCATTCTCTCAACATCAAGAGCCAAACAAAACAGTGACAGCCACATCAACAAAGTTGTTCTCTGTAAGGTCTTAAGGTAGAGAATTAGAAATTGTCCCTAAAGGAGAGATTTGGGTAGTCAGTGGTGGAAGCAGGGGTAAGGTGGCAGAAAAAGCGTTTCCCAGCATGTGTATAGCCAGAGAGAGATTCTGGGAAGACGGGGTGACCATGTAGGGAAGGTGAGGCGGATGGGCTGGACAGGAAGGCTGCGTGGGAAGGAAATGGAGTAAGAGTAGGAAGTCTGATTGTTCTGATGACAGCCCTTTAGTATTGTTTCCACTGTTTCACAACATTAGGTCAGTGGCCAAGCTATGAGCCCATTTTAAGGATCTGTAGAAAGAAAACAAAAGCATAAATCAGGATGAAAGTTCTGACCCCCCATGGAGTGGATGTGTGGGGTGGGTGGGGTCAGGGAACTCCAAAAAAGAACCCCAACTTGATCAGCACTAAGAAATTGTGAAACACATTGGAATAGGTGCAAAAAGTTTGTCATTAGCAAATAAAAGCTAAGTAAAACATCTGAGAATAAATTTATTTGAGAGAGTTCTGTTTAATTCCAGTGCCTGCGAACATCTTTTCTGTGTACTTTCTTCACCTTAGTAGTAGGAGAACAGAGAGATGGATGGGAAAACTGGATTTATACTTGGAATTGCTTATTATTACTTGTGAAGACTTGGGTTACAAATTAATTCCTTGGGTTCCAATTTCTTGTCAGTGAACTGGAGGATAATATTTATTTCAAAGATCTTGTAAGGAATAAAGAACAAATTATACACTTCAGGTACTTATGATTTTGAATATTTTTCATGTGTTTTCTTTGTTGGAATTCCTGTAATTTCTAAGCAAGCATAGAGTATTTTAGCTGGGAGGGAACACATAGATTTTATCTAACAGAAATCTGCTAATGGAATAAATAACTTCTTAGGGTGTGAGTGGGGACTAGATTGTCCATGTTCTCTGCCATCAGTAGCTTTCTCAGGGTATGGAAAGCAGATGATGGAGCGTTTTTGATCTTTGGATTATGTTAGACCAGGTCTTCCTCTGGTTGTGATGTATACTCTCAAATGCTAGCAGGGGTGAAGGGAAGGCCCTGGAAAACTCCTCAAATGCAACCTCTACTTCTTCCCAGCAGACTGTAGGCACGGGGGATACAAGCTCGTTTGTTAAGAGATTGGAGTTTTTCAAGAAAAAACAGATTCATATAAATTTAAAGTCTTCCAGTTTTTATGTACTGACAACTCACTTCTTCCCACATCATGTGGGCTAAACCAAACACATGTGAACATATTCCGTGAGCAGCCCCAGTTGGAAATCTTGTGGTTTAAAGGGTCCCTTTCATGTCCAGTGCTCTATGAGCCCAAGAGTAAGTACACACATGTTGTGTGAGGACCTCTTCTTAATGATCAGAAACAGACCTCTCCTTCACTTCCAGATACATCACTTCTGTAACTAACGTTCCTTCCTCAGAAATTCTCGTGAAAACAGGTTCTTGTTCTGAAGTTAAGATTAATTCTCTTTCCTGTAATATACTGCAGAACATAGCCTCAATTTTCTGCATATTAGTTTAAACTTCTTTTAAAAAAATTATTTTTTGAGACAGAGTCTCACTGTGTAGCCCAGGCTGGCCTCCAACACATGGCAATCCTGCCTCTGCCTGCTGAGGGCTTGTGTTACAAGCGTGTGCCACCATGCCCAGCTGGTTTAATCTTTTTAACACATCTGGTGGCTGGTTTCAATTTTCCAGGACCTAACTTTATTTTGTGCCAACTCTTGAGAGGTAAAACTTTAATGCACTCTACCATTTATGAAGCTGGATATTTTTTAAAAGTCTTGGAGAAACACAGTCTCTCCTTCCTACCCATTATGGATGGAATAATGTTCTCTGAAATGCCTAATTCCCAGTGCACTTGGAGGTAAGGCATGGGAAGATGTGGTTAAGGCAAACCAGGTGGTAAGGATGGGGTGCTGATGTGATGGGGACAAGAGTCAGCAGGAGTGTGCTACACAGGTAAAGGCCAAGTGGAGAAACAGAAAGAAGGCCGAGGTCAGCAGGCCAGGAAAAGAGACCTCACCAGAAACTAACCCTGCTCACCTTGCAGGTTTCCAGTCTGCAGAACTTGAGTTTCTTCTGTTTAAGTCGTGCAGTTTGTGGCATTTTGTCATAGCAGCTTGAAGATACTAATACACCACCTACAGTTAGCCTGATGCAGCTGTTACACTAGAAACTCTAGTCATTCTCAGGGAAATGTTACTTTTATTTTTATTTATTTATTTTATGATTTTAGGGGTTCCAGGAGGCTCATAACCCTCTGCAGAGTTCTTGACTCTGGCGGCTAAGACAGGGGATGCCTCTAGGCAGCCCGTATTTGTTATTTTTTTTTTTTCAAACAACAAGGAATGGTTCAAGGACTTTTCCAAGTAACAGATTATGTTTACTTTAAAAGTATCTTATGTTAATTTAGGCAAGTATCCTAGGAGAAGATCTCCATGTTGCATTTCACTGCAGGGGTGAAACGCCTGCAGCTACAGTCTTTAGTTAACTGGAGTTGGGGCCAGCTGTCCTCAGCTGTGACCTTATCTTGCCCTTTGAGGTGTCTCTTTGTTCTCGGGTCAGCCAGGCCCCAGCCGTGCCACAGCCCTGCACGCGTGTTCAATCTCCAGTTTAAACTGCTCCCAACATATTCGGCCTTTTTGTTTAGTTGTTGCATGGGATGGGTGACCAGATGAAGCTGGAGAAGCTGGGTTAGGAGAACTCTAGCAATTTAAATCCTGTACAGTCCCTCAATCTATAAAGATAATTGGTTACTGAAATATGACTTTTAGATTGTTCTGTCCCTGAGACTTCCAACTTAAGACTTTATGGACCGTTCCTTAAGTGCAAGCAAAGGAACACCCTTCTGGGAAAACATCGAACTGTATTTGTGAAGGCAGGACACAAACCATGTGGTGACTCACCCATAAAATGTGAGATAGAGGAAACCAATCCTTTTCCCAAGTTTCACAATTTCTCCTCGTTTATCCGCTGCACCGGTGAGTCGGACGATGCCTACTTTCTTGAGGGTGGAAAGCCACTTGTACGCGTCTTCATCATTTTTTAAAACATCTTCAAAATCCAGAGTTGGAAGCTGGAGCTCCGAGCCCCAGTTCTGACATTCTGTGAATTAAGAACAATAAAGAAACAGTGTTAAGCTGTTTTTACATAAACCTTCAAGGAGGGGCTGCAGTAGATCACTAGAGCCAGTCCAGGGTTTATCAAGGATTTCCTGACACGCCAGGGAGGCCTGTCACCAGGGCCTTGTCCTCCTGCCTACAAGTGTCCTCCTGCCTGTTTGGAGGGGGAGGCAGCTACAGTGGCTTCTCGCTCTCACGTCACCCAATGGGACTCAGCCTCTGGGGATCAGGTCGTCCTCTGGGTCACTGAAAACAGAGAAGGCGCTGCCCCTGGGTGTGTCTAGCTTTGGGGCCATGCTGATGGAGATGAGCTCAAGTGCCTTTCCTTGGCGCCCTCCTTCCTGATCATTAAATGCTCATATTAAACTTCCAGGTGAGAAAACAGAATGGAAAACAAAACAAAACAAAAAATAATTGGCTTGCAAAGCAAGCTTTCCCACAGGAAGTGGAGCACAAAAGAGATATAAGTTTGCCAAGAGAAGCAACTGAGATTTCAACCACTGACTTTGGGGAAGATCAGATGCTAGCTGGGCCATTTGATTTCTTCCTTTCTTGGGAAGGAAATTTCCTCAGAAAGGCAAAGCTTCCTAACAAGTGGCAGGATTGGAAGTGTATGTCCTTGGCATTGCTTTGAACGGGTCCCCAACTGGGAAATATGTGTGTTGTGGAAAGCAGCCCAAAGCCCTCGCTTGAGAACGAGCACTGGGTTAGCACCTCCCGCAGTAGCTGTAGACTGGAAGTCATTTCCCCTGTGGTGTCTCCATAGCTTTTTTTTTTTTTTTTAACAGAAGTAAGAATGCATTTCAGGAGTCACTAGTAGCTTTAGTAGTGAACAAACACACATGAGTACAAAGACCCCCCACCCCGCCCAGCTGCACGAAGACGTTTGTGGTAGTGAATATGTGGAGATGTTTAGGAAGGTCTAATTAGGCTATTCATGCTTACATTGCCAGAGTTGCCAGGTTATTACACATAATAGCTTGCATAATGAGCCAGAATTTTCAAGGATTGAATTACAAACAATAATTTGGCTTCCCTAGCAGCTGAGCTGATTCTTTGACTACACGAATGTGCTTCAATACTGAATGTATTCCACGGTCCAGGGTCTCATGGTTTCATCCCAGGCAGTTAAACTGACTCCCCTCCTCGGTTCCTACTTCCTCAGGAGAACTCTATTCTCTCTGGGAGGCCAGCCAGGATAGCAACCAAGCCAGGGGCAAGAGAGCAGTTCAGCACTGGGCCATAATGCGTTAGATCCAAACAAGTTGGTGGCAGCCATAACAGATAATGAGATGTGACAGTTTCAGGGGAACAATTATAATTTTTATCGGGGGGAAGAGGAGGCTGGTATTGAGTGTATTACTCAATAATCATTTGGTGACTTTTTTTTTTTATGCAAGATTTCACTGTATGGTTCAGGTTGGGCTTGAACTCACTTTGTAGCCCAGGCTGGCCTTGAACTCACAGCAATCCTCCTGCCTCAGCTTCCTGAGTGCTGAGATGGTGGCACACGCCACCATGCCCGGCTTGTTGGCTTATTTTGTCAGTAAGCCCGTTATTTTACTCGGGCACGAGACGCTGTGGCTCAGCAGCAGGTCTGAAGGGGCTGACACTCTGCAGGAGAAGCAGGCAGGGAAGCCGGCGGTGAACACACACATCACACCGGCAGCGTCGGAGTAGGAGCAGGGTCCTGTCGGAGTCCTGGGTCTTCTGATCGCTCACGGCAGTGTTTCTGTGATGCCGACTCTTCTTTCACTCTCCCAGGACTCCTTCCTCTGGCCTCCCATGTTCCTTCTTCTAAAATCAGAGTTGATCTCCAAGAAAGGAGCGAGCGAGTGCTCCGCTAGGAATACCATGTGTCTGTTTGCTTTGATAGCCCATTAGTGCAATGCGTTTAAGTCCCCGCCTGTAACAACCAATGCAGATCAAAACGATCTGTAAACATGGCGATGAACACGAGAGCATTACACGCAGGCCGCCTGGCGAGAAAGGTCATGTGGTTTCCAGTTCAGAGAAGAGTTTGCTGGGTAGAATGAAGACCGTAAACAACAAGTCACCATGCAGTCCTGTCAAAGGTTACTTCTACGTGGATAAAGCCACACGTTTAAAAGGAAGAATAAAAGCAATGTTAACTTGATTGACCTTGCGGTTGAATCAGGGAAGCACAGAGTATTATGGGTAGAGGAGATGCTGGAGAATTAGTTGGGGTTTTCTTACCGGCTTTAGGAATTTTCAACGCTGTTAGGTTTTGTTGTTGCTTGTTCATTTCTGTTTTCTTTGAGACACGGTTTTGCTATGTGGTTCTGATTGGCCTTGGACCCGTTGTGTGGTCCAGGCTGGCCTTGGCTCCTGGCCATCCTCCTGCCTCGGCACCTGTGATCCCAAGTGCTGGGACCAAGGCCTGTGCCACCATCTCCGTCACCATAAGTTTTCATCACTGAATGGAAAGTTTATCTGAACTATAATCGGGAGGGGTCTTCTGGTTTTCTGGCAGTAAGAAAGTCTGAGTATAATCATCTTTTCCGACCCTGTGCAGTCTGTTGAATAGAATTAGCTGTTGGCTACTGATCAATAGAAAATGCATCGTCTTTATCACAGAGGCCTGATAATTTACTAATACACGTTTGTTATAATTTTTTTAAGAAAAATTATCATTTTCCATTGAGGCTAAACCAGCCTAGAGAAATAGGCTCAGTGATGTCCAATATGCCTTTCTGAAGGAAGGCAAATGTGTCCAATACCATGGCCACCAGCCACATATGCTTATAGAGATTAATATCTCGATGCTTACAGAGCTGAGCGCCTAGACTGTTTTCCTTAGCTTACTTATAATTAATTTTGGCTGTATGAAGATCATGACATGGGTGTAGTACTATATCAAACAGGATTTTCAGGTGGTGAACATAAAGGTGGACAGCTGGGTTTTAATTGTTTTCCTGCCTCTTAAAAGCTCATTTCTTGGCCTCTTTTCTGATATTCAGCCCCTTGATTTATAAAGTAGGGACAATTATGTTTACCCTGCAAGTCTCTGTGATCGTGCAATGAGATTATGCAGGGAGCCTATTACTGAGCCTGCAATAAGATGAGTCATGGCCGACGCACATCAGCACCAGCAAGTGTGAGGAACCTTCGCCGAGGGCCTCCTGGCTTTGCAAACGTTCTTTTAAATCTCCTTAACAGAACAGACGCTCGCAGACCCGCCGTGTTAGAAAGAAGGGGACAGAGGTCCAAGGCACCGTGACATGACTAGCAAAGCCAGTGAATTAAACACAGCAACCAATCCTAAGCCTGCAGCTTTGCCATCCTGCGTAACAGCAGTCTGTGACATCTTGACACACGGTCATCATGGGCGTCTCTCTGTCTTACGCCCAAATGTCCACAGCTGATTTTGCCCCCCATCCAGGAAATTTACTAGATAATAAAGAAAGCAGAGGCAGTTAGAAGGAGGCGCGCTTGGTCCGAACTTGCCTGAGCACGGGTGTGTAAAGTTAAACCGCGGCTCCAGCCAGGATTTCAAATGCAGAGCGAGGCTCGTGGCCAGGGTGTCACTGTGCCCCTTTTGTGAAGTGAACCACAGCTTTGCTGGCTGCAGACCCAGCTGGCTTCTCTCCATTAACTTACGCCAGCAGCTTTCACGGCTCCAGGGCTTTTTGGTTTCACCGGAGGCCAACATCGCGTTCTGGAGGGTTTTAGTGCCCACGTGGCAGGAAAACATAGATTAGATTTTTTTTCACATGATGTAATTATTTCTAAAGCTCCAAGTTTGTATCATGACTAATCAAATTTGCCTGTAAGGTCAACACTGAACCTAACTATTGGAGTTGATTCAGTTCTCATCGAATTCAGTTTGCGACCCGAATTGTGGGAAAGATTAAGCTTGTGAACTGAATTACTGCTGTGGATTTAAGAGGAACTTTTAGAGAACCTGCTGCACATGCTTAAAGCATGTTTGAGTGAGGTTTTATTTCTGTGTGGGTTATTTTTCCCATTACAAAACAACACAAATACATATATTATTGTTTGTTTTGATAATACAGACAGATTTTAGATTTTTTTTGACTTTTTGAGACAAGGTCCCACTATGCAGTTCAGGCTGGTCTCAAGCTCACTTTGTAATCTTGGACTTGCAACGATCCTCCTGCCTCAGCTTCCCGAGGGCTGGGATTACAGGCTTGCATGACCACACGTGGCTCAGATTTTAGATTTTTGAAATAAATATGTTATTCTTTAGATGTGTATAATGAATTATATTCACAGACATTCCAATGTAAACCAAGGATGGTGACACGCGGCACGATTCATAATTAAATAACTTCAGAGTTTTAGCATTTTACCAACCTTCGCATGGCTGTAAGATCTGCAGACTTTATAGCTTTTAAACCCCAGTTCTAATTTTGGAATGCTCTGGTGGGAGCTTTGCTGAAATCAGAGACAAAGGGCCTCACACAGCTCATCATGAAACCTGTGACGTAAGCCACCCGTGCTCTCCCTCGGTTTAGACGTGACCTTTGCAAGCAGAGCTCTGAACAGTCGGCTTTCAAACTCCTCATAGTGTCTTGAAGGTCAAATACCCTAATCTCCAGGGAGAAGGATCTCGTTGAATCCACCAGGAATATAATTCTGTAATATCTGCGCAGAATATTAAACTCTAACACCAAAAGAATAATTTAAAAGCCTTTTCCCATTTCCTCCCAACGGTGAAACATAACTGTCAGGGGAATGAAAAGAAAATCCATTTAAGCAGACTCACTCACTTGTCAGGAGAACACATTACACACAAATTGCAGTTTCACAGTGGGTCTGGGTACATAAACAGAATGGAAAATGACAGACTATTGAGGGGAGGAAGCAGCCTTCCTAATTTAACTTACGGTCTTACTAATAAATACTTCCTCGAACACGCACTTCGCACATCATAAACCTCAGGGACGGGCTCCGTGCTGGCCGTCAAGGAGTGGTTTGTACGAGGCTGATGCGGGGCGGGCCCATCTCATTCCTGAACCCTGAGTTATGTTTGAAAAAGGAAAAGACATAGAGGTTCTTGCATTCCCTGCAAGCAGGCGACATGTTATTTCAAGAGCGTCAGACCTGCCGTCCACCTGCCGCCGAGCTCACAGTGTGCAGCCCTCTGCCCGCTGCTGACTGACTTTTCCTATAGATACGTTGCAGGACCCGGCCGAAGACGCCCTCGGAGCCCTCCTAGGGAAAGGCATCTGCGAGGAAGGTAAGAGGCCTTCCGTTCTCTTCTTCTGCGCTGTGAACATGCTGTCCTCTTTGGACACTTTGTACTTCTTGTTCCATGAACTCTGTGTGTGACTGAAGATTCTGGCTGCTCGTTTTCTCTTATGTTGAGGTCTTTCTGACATGAGGACTGGAAGCCGTTTAATTTGCAGGCACCCCTGGAGGTGCAAGCGGGAGCTGGAAAGTTATGATGCCTGCCGCTCTCTGTTCGAAGCACCCGTTCTTGCACCTTGCTGCTCTCCATGAGCTGGCTGAGGACCTGTTCCCCCAGACACAGAAGTTGCTGGGGTGTCTGGGGTGAGTGCCAAGTGGCACCCTGCACATCCACAATGCCCCACGTCTGGGGGGGGGCACTCAGGATCTCCCCTGGGTGGGTCAACCTCTGTCCTCCTTGGCCACCCAGCTCTGGAACACAGCTCAGTCACAGTTCACCCTTCACTGTGCTGGGCCCTCGCTCAGCTGTATCTGCGGAGAGCCTTGCTGGGGCAAAGCAAGCACATTCAGGGGGAAATGCGGAGGTGGGGGAAGGGGCAGAGGCAAAGATGCGGAGACAAATGTGAAGAACGGAGGCGAGACTGTGGGGGCAGCGGGTGGAGTCTATGACAAGGGGGGACAGTTCCCGGGCTGGCACGGAGAGCTCACCTAGCTGTGATAGCCATGAAAAGCCGTGCTGATAAGCGATTGTTAACTAAATCCTGCTGCGAGAGAGAAGCATTGCAGGCAGGGGGCCTAGGGGAGACAGTGGGAGACGACACCACGGCCGGCTTGAGGCATCTAAGTCCCTGAGGCAAGGTGATGGGAGGTGAGCTGGGCCAGAGGAGGGAGCGGACCGGACTAGAGGCATGGGCTGACCGAATGAGGTGTGCGCCAGGTGAAGGGAGAAGCCGGCCAGGACAGATCCGGACAGGGCTTCACCTCTGCCTTCCCTGGACCCTGGGACCCTTGTGGGCCACGCAGACCACGTCATTCATTTTTACTTCCTCATCGCCCCTCCCACAGCGTGTGGCCCAGGAGTGAGGGCGCCCAGTAGGTCTTCAGAAAGCAGATGCTTTGTGTACTAAATGAGTATGTGGTCATAGCCTCATGATGGCTGCAGACGGGAAGCAACCCTTGAAAAACAGGTGCTGGAGCCTTTTAACCTTAGTGTGTTAAAAGATGAAGTCCATCAAGCTTTTGTTCTGGGTAATAAACCACCAAACCCCGACAGTGTCTGGGAGAATGTGCAAATGAGGCTTCCAAGCACATTTCAGCTGCTTGGAAGGAGGGAAATGCATTTCCAGCCTGGATGGTTGGGTATCTGGGCTGCTCTGTATCACTTAGCCCTGTGACAAAAAGGCCCAAAACGGCAGCTGGACTGCAGACAGTGCAGAAAGAGGCCCTGGAGGAGGGAAGCAAGCCCCAAAGGCTGTCGGGAAAAGCAATCGCTATCCCAGAATTCCTCAGAGTCAGCCAGGAAGACAGTTAACTCCACATCACCCCCTGTCCTCACTACTGGTCTTCCCTGTGACAGTTACCCAAAGAGACAGAGTGTGTCCTTCACGTCTCTCCTCTCGGGAGAAGCTCACAGTTTCAGCGCTCCCTGGTTGTAACAGGCTGCGTGCTTATCCAAAGCCCAGTCCACCTTCCCTGCCTTGCTTGGACACTTGAATTCTGCTTTCCAGAGTTCTACAGAATATGGAAACTCGGGAGCTGACCTTGCAGACAGCTACGGAGCTGGTTTTCCGAGGCTCGGTGGCACCTTTTACTTGCCACGTTGCTTCATGGTTTGTGGATACCAAGTCCTTGCTCTCCCCCGTTGCTGTCCTGCAGAGGGTGTGCTCAAGGGCACTGATGCCCAGGAGGGCGCTGGTGTCTTGAATTGGACATTGCGTTGTAGGTGTGGTCTGGTCCGTGTCTGTGTGCACTGAATTGAGGTACACTGTAGGAAACTTCTCCTGGCTTCCTGCAGCCTGGTTCAGTGTGCACGGGAGCTGGAGAGGCCGCATGTGGCTGTAGGGAAGACCCCAGGGGGGTCCATCTAGTGCCTGACCACACGTCTCTGGTTAACTGCATCTTAAACCCCACTAGCTGACTTTTTCTCATATTCTCCAGCCACCCTGATTTCCTCTTCTCCTTACACTCAGTTGATGAATTTACGTCTTATTTCAGTGAAAAAAAAAATGGAATAATCTTAAAGAGCTTGTTTATACTTGGCATCCTTTGCACAATGTCCTCCGGTCTGCCCGTGTCTGTATCCTTGTGGTGAGCGGATGCACTGAGATCCATGAGTTTCGTGAGTCTCTTTCTCTGCCGGAGTGTGAATTCGCACAGACAAGGAGCTTCTTCTCTTCTGTTCGCCACTGAGTGTGTTGTTTGCCAGTGTACGTTGCCCGGTACGCAGCGGACGCTCTTTAATAGGAGTACTCGCACAGTACATGGTAGCGGCTCAGTAAATAAAATCGATTACAAGTACCAGTGACTTCCCTAGCTGTCATCTATCCCATGCACACAGCGACCATTCGGTGCAATAATTGCAGTGATGGAGAAAGGAGGCCACACACACTCCTGCGAGCCCAAAAGACAGGAAGCATTCAACCGTCCCAAACGCTCTTCAGCAAGACTTGGCTTGGTTACTCCTTGTGTCTGTGGGCCAGTTATTCATCCCCGCAGCCTCATTTCCACTGGAGCGACGCGGTTATATTAATAATGCTGCCTCGTGGAGGTAGGGCTGAGACCCAGGGGGTCAACAAGTGCTAAATGCTGATTCCAGGGCTTGGCATGAAGCAAATTATCTCATGGAAAAGAGAAGAGCTGGGGGCAGGAGGAGAGGGAGAGGAGGCATCCGTCAGTGGTTTAGACAGGACCGATAGGAGAGGGGAAAGGAGGCGTGGAGTTGGGCTGTTTTGATGTCAGGGCTGGTGGGATTTTCTGACGAGCTGCACAGGCAGAAGGAGAGAGGCAGAGGAGAGAAGGGGGAGCCCGAAGCCGGGATGTGGGGCTGCTGGGGTACAGCAGGGCCGCTGGAGGCCTCAGTGCTCATTGCAGGGCTCATTGCTTCTCTGATTTGCCTCATGTTTTCTGATTTCTTGAAGTAAATCACTTTATCAATCTATATCAATATTTTGGTCGATCAATTTGTTCTGTTCTGGTGACTTCCACTGAGCCCTACTGAGAGAAGAGCTCAGACCGTTTCCTGGCTGTATGGAGACATGGCTTTCTTAGATATGTGCTCTTTCCTCCTTATTGAGATTATTTGCTTTCATGGGAACTTGAGTCATAACTAGTTTGGGCTTGGGATTTTTTTTCTTCCAAGTATTTACATTGGTGTTACATACACAGCTTATGGTCTATGTGACATAACATATCTGATGTTTGCTGGTATTTTTATCTGTAGATACCCTTAATTAATAGGTGAATAATCACTTTCTCCCAAGTCTACTGATCATTCTAGCTTTTCTATATGTCAAGTGAAATAAATCCGACACATACGCTCAAACTTAATGGTTTCTCTTACACGAGAAACTAGAGAGGAAAATAAAAGATAGATAATAAGAGTAGGGAGATAGATATTTCTCACAGGGGGAAAGAGATCAAGAGATGGATAGAGGTGGGAGGGATGGAGGGAGAGGGGATAAAAACAGAAGTTCAGGTGTGTTGTGCACATGTATCTGTTCCCCCCAGGAATGCAATTGCTTTACAAACATGTGCTAATAGAAAGGTGTTATGGATTGAAAACTTGTGGCCAGCTTAATGCCAGCTGGATTATATCAGCATGGCACTGGGAGTAGATGTTTCACCTGAGGAAAGTTGCCAGCATAAAGATGTGGAGAAGGAGAAGCTATTCACGTTAGTGTGTTAATGCATTAGTGCATGAAGCGTTGTGGGTTCGCCTACATGTTGCTGTTTGAGCCATGAGTTCTCCTGGAGAAGCTCTGGTCTTTGCATTGAGCATTGCTTCCTGGCTCCAGAGGGGAAGATGTGTGTTGCTTGGTCTCCAGGATGAACTCATCATACTGGCTTCCTGGCATGTACTCAACTATGCTTGTCATTGGAGGAGTTCGGGGCCTCCGTGTTGCTGAGGATGGCTGTGGTGCTTTTCAGGACAGTCCTGGTCTTTGTTTTGAGTGTGACTTCTTGGCTCCAGCATAGAATCCTCAACCTCAGCACAGCTCCTTCACCTGCTGGCATAGACTTTCTGGCTTCCACCGCTGACCTTTGGGCCTTCCCAGCATGGATCCATAAAAAGAGACTGGCGTGAGTCCTTCTCGTGGGCTCTAGACCTCCAGTTGGACTTGTGGGAGGCATTGTTGTGAGCACTGGGTCTTTATCTGGACTCATGTGAGACATTGTTGTGGGATTCAGGCCCTTGGTTAATATTCTATGCCTTTAGTGATGTGAATAGATTTCCTGCATTTTCTTGGGTGACCATCATAACAATAATATTATAAACTCCATGGCCTGATTCTTATTGTTCTCTGCATAACCCCTGACTACAACAAAAGGCATCCAAAAATGTTGTTCCATATCCTCATTGGAATTAGTTTTATAGTTGACCCATCGGAGGACCTACTTTTACAAATTCAATTGTAATAAAACTATTTGCCACGGAGGTTCTGTTTTATGGCACTAGGAATCCAGGAAACTGCTGTCTGGACGCTGAGTGTGTTTGTACCATGGTTCCCCTTGAAGCTGGTCATGCTGAGCTCAGAGTAATTCATCCTGTGAGGTGACTGCGGGTGTGACACCTGACAGTGACACTGCCCTTCGGCTTCCAGCCTCACTCTGGCTCTCTTTTGCTCCTCAGGGCTGTCTAGTTAGGAGGAAGCGGGTGCTAGGAAAGGATGTTCTGGGTTTGGGGCATCCACCCTGCTCCAGGCCTTGCGGTAAACACAGAAATTACCATCTATCATTCATTCCTCATAACCCAAAGCGGAGAGCTACCATTTCTTCTACACAGGGAAAGCATGAGGTTCAAGTTACTTAGGAACCAGGTGGCTCTCAGGGCAGAGAGGCAGCTGCGTTCTGCTGACCTCGAAGTCTCCGCTCCCATCCTAACACTGTGGTTCATGAGCAAAAAGTTTACCTGATCCACTCTTCTACTTGCTTTCCTTGACATTCTAGCAAAAATCCTCCTGAAAAATGCGTGTTTCCACTGTCACACTACAGCTGTGGGCATCAGTGCCACTGCAGAAATTACGTTTCCTGGGTATGTTTTCTCTGCAGTCCATATTCGAGTGGTTTGGCTTGGGAGAAAGATAACCCAGGCTGGGAACCTTGGGGAAGGGCATCTCTTGCGTGCCAGGAGACCTGGTCAAGTGGGTAGGTGAAGTCAGGGCAGAGAAGATACAGAATAAGGGTCTGAGCAGCAGGCAGAGCTTGTGCAGAAGCCCACATGCCAGTGGGCAAGGCCCTGGCCGGAGGGTGACTGGAGAGCCCAGGGAACGTGGGTTGTAGCCTGCAGGCTGTGGCACCCCAGAGCAGAGCGGTGGCGGGGGGAGATGACCTTGCTCACAGGGAGACGACCTTGCAGAGCTGTGCTGGCTGGGTGTGGGCAGCGGCCACATGAGGCCAGTAACCCAGGAATAAGATGATAATGGCTCTAAATGAGTGGTCAGAGGATTGGGCCCTGCGGTTGCTCCTCTGTGACCTGCTGAGCATCGTCTTGTGGCCCATAGAGAAGTGAGGGCTTTCTGGATGGCAGCATGGATCTGAGCAGCCAAGTCTTGGAAGCAGCCCAATGTTCACCCACAGAGGAAGGGACAAAGAAAATGTGACACACACAGTGGAGCACTACTTCGCCATAAAGAAGGATAAACTTGAGTCATTTGTAGGACAATGGGTGACCCTTGAGACCATAATGTTCAATGAAGTAAATCAGAATAACAAGCTTGAAGACTGCATGGTTTCTGTTATAATGGATGCGTTGCATCAACTCGAGCAGTTTAGAAATTTCACGGAGTGACTCATCAGAGAGCCAGGGTTCTTACTTTGTAAATATCCTCATCCTGTGCAAGAGGAGGGCACAGAGATTTTGTGAGTGCCACACCTGCCCTGGGTGGGGATTTCCTGTGTAAATATGAAGAAGGAAAAGAGGCTTGCTCTTCCCCCTTTTTCTCTGGCTGCTTTTGCTGGCTGCTGCCTTGAAGTGCTGCCCCTGTGCTGTGCCACCCTGCCTTGGAGCCAGCTGATTGTGGGCTGAAACCTCCACAAACGGTGAGCTAAATAAACCTTTCCTTCCTTCCTTCCTTCCTTTTTGGGTCTTATTTTGTCCCAGCAATGAAGGAAAAGTAACCAAGACAGTTGCTCTTATATAAAAAAACCCAAAGTATAAGTAAATTAAAGAGTGAAATAAAAATGGACCATAGAAAACAAGAAGGTAGATCTTTTGCAAATGAAAAGGAAACCAAGGGCTGGGGATTTAGCTCAGTGGCTTAAGTGCTGCCTGGCAAGCACGAGGTCATGAGTTCGATCCCCAGTACCAAAAAAAAAAAAAAAAAAAAAAAAGAAAGGAGACCAAGAGATGGAAGGGGAGGAAAGTAGGGGGAGGGACCAGTAAAGCATTACGATGAACTCTGTTCACACACCAACTCCCCACAGGGAATGTCATTATTATACCCCGTGGAGTGAGAAAGAGACACAAAGTCCTAAAATATAAAAGACCTGAAAATGGAAGCGGAGCCTGGGAAGGCAGTGGAGAGAAGGAGAAAAACTCCAGGCCGAGATGCAAATGAAAGAACGTGAAACCAGCACATGAAGGGAGTCAACAGGGCAGGAAGAGCCACCCTGCCCCATGGCACGGTCACTGTCACCGTCATGGTCACCGTCACGGTCAGGAAGCGGTGCTGCCGTCACACAGGCAGAGGCCAAGAGCGTCGCTCAGGCTCGCAGTGGCGAGACACTCTTCCTCCCTGGGCTTGCAGCACTGCAGGCTAAGGGCGAAGAGTCACGGCTGAGGAAATCACAGACTTCTGCCAGGCAGAGCTGAGTGAAGTCAGAGAGCTCCCCGGACGGGTGCTCTGGAAACACCCGTCTTCTGATTTGCTGAGCCCGAAACTGGGCAGGTCAGCGGGACAGCTGGATAGTAACGATCCTTCAAGACCTAGGCCACACTAGTCTCTGGGCACATTTGAAAGGCCAGGGTTAGAATTTATGAGAAGAAATTTCGGAATGAAGATGTTGGTTGCTTCAAAACTAAAGTTCTGCTTTGTGTCATTTCAAATAATCAAAGCGCACCGGAAGCCAGAGGGAATCAATCAGTGACCTCCAGGGTTTTAGCCACTGACCACCCTGATATGCACGATGGGCAGAAACAGCAGGGCACGTTCACCCCATGTTTATGCGTGGGCTTGGTAAAGGCCATCCGACTTAACCTTTTGAAACTGTCATGCTGTATTTCCCGAGTTAGTAAATGCTAAGTGTTTAGTGTAGCTGCCGTATTGTGGGGGAAGCAGAGAGAGGGACAGGTTGGGACGGACCGGGGAAATAAAAGCATGGAGATTCGGAAAGTGTGTGTACTGGCTGCCCAGAGTGCATATAATCATCCTGTACTGCAAACTCAAACAGGAGCAAAGAAAGACACAGCTCATCTGGAGATGGGGGAGAAAGGCCGATCGTGCAATCTTGCTAACGGTACAGAGCCCTGCAAGATGCCTTCTAGTTCTGAGTTTCCTGCCTTGGGCTGATAGAGTGAGGCTAGTCCCACGCTGTCCCAAGGAAGGATGTGAGGCCATTTGGATGTTATGCCTGCCTGTGTCAAGCACAGTGCAGGAATTAAGTGGGCATAATAATTAATATTTAATTGAGAAGACACCAGCACGGCATGGAGAAAAGGCAACGAAGTCTGCACTCAGACATGCCGTGTCTTTGGAGCCTGGTGCGTTCGCTTCATTGAAAGCCCAGAGGTGGTTCTCTGACAATCAGTGGCTCTAAGGCACATGTGACAGAGGGAGGATTTGTGCCTCTCATGCACGAAGCCTGTGTGACGTTCTCCCCTGTGCATTAGTGTGTGAGCCAGGCGACCACAGGGAAGGGAGTGCGATTCGTCTCCCCTTCTCTCCTCTTGTGTTTCTTTCTAATTTTCACCTAAGCACACGTTTGCAGTAGGCAATGATTGCTCCCCTGTGTGGAGTGGGCACGTGTGCATCACACATCTCAATTCTTTTTTCATTCTCTTTCCTCCTGTTCTTCATCTCTTGGTTCCTTTCCCCTTTGCAAAAGATCTATCTCCCTGTTTCCTATCATTTATCTTTTATTTTGCTCACTCATTTATTTAGCTGGGGATTTAGCTCAGTAGGCATAAGCACCTGCCTGGCAAATGCAAAGTTGTGAGTTCGATCCCCAGTACAAAAAAAAAAAATTGTACTTTCATTTATTTATACTTTGAGTTTCTCATATATGGAAAATGATGAGATATTTAAGATTCTGTATCTGATTCATTTTACTTAACATGGTGGTCTCAAGCTGCATCCATTTTTATACAAATGACTCAAGTTTATCCTTCTTTATGGCAGTGTAGTACTACAACATGTGTAAAAACCACATTTCTCTCTAGAGAAGGCAATTCATTTGGGAGAAGCCTTGGTGGCTTGACTACACTGAGTGAGTGGTTTGGCAGAGCTATTCAGGAGCAAGTTTGACCCTGATTCAGTTGGGGCATTCTAAAGCAGCCTGGAAAAAAATACCGACACTGAAATATTTCATCTCTGCTTTACAGTTACCAAGAACATTGGTAGGAGGAACAAACTTCATCACTGCATTGTGGACTCCCTCCTACCCCTGGGAGTTCCAAGTTTAGAGATGGGGTAAAGCATGTATTATGTGCCTTCATTATTTACTTGCTTATTAAAAAACTTGCTCATGTGTGATTTTTACTTTCTGACAAGGTTCTGTAAAAGTGGCATTGCAGCACGTTTCCCCACTGTAATAAAATCTTCATCTTCAAGTACACACAGTTCTCTTTAAGAAAAGAGAGCACTGTGTTTTGGTTTCCTGACTCTGTGGACAGCAAATCGATTTTACAGGGCCCTGATGTTCACTAGCGAGCCCTCAGCCCTTGTGGGGTGCTCTCTGGAACAAAGGGGTGGACTGTAGCTGTGGGCTGAGGGCTGTAACTGGATTAAGTTGATGGTAAAGACCTGGAGGGATACATGAGCTGAAGGGAAAGTGTTTACTTGGGCTGGAGATGTACCTAAGTGTTATGCGGCCCTAAGTTCAGTCCTCCACACCACAAATAAGTAAATAAATGAATGAGTAAGTAAGTAAACAAACACAGAAACGTTACTGACTGCTCGGTGTATTCAGTCCTGGGTTAATGACCAGAATTTCTCAATGAAAAAGACTATAACTTTAAAAATCTCAACTTTCAATAACAAATATTACTAAAATCAGTGATTAATATAAAATGTTTTAGTGCTAATTCAAAGATATAGGAGAAGCAAGCATTCATTCAGACACTGAATGCTCCTGAAAAGAACTAAGTTTGTGAAGATATGAGATTGTAGTACACTGAGATTTTCTTTTCTCATTTCAGTTCAGTCAGCTGGAATTTTGTGTCTCACAGTCATACAAATGAATGTCTAATTATGTCACAATTTCACATGGAAGCTTAAATACAACTACACAAACAAAATCTTTATGTTTCTAGGGTTCAGCTTTCACCCATGTGCCAAAATGTTCCTGTGCTAGGATGCCGTGCTCAAGTTTTAAATTGGCAGAGAGCAGATGAAAGAGCCAGGGACCTCCTATGCTGATGGTTAATAGGTATGTGACTGACCTTTCCGCCCCTATGGTCACATTGTTTCCTAGAGAACCTTCCCTAGGCTGTGCTGCGGTCACCTTGTCCCTGTCACCTCCACCTGGTCCATCCAAGGCATGTAACCACACCTAACGCTTTCCACACCACAGATCTGATACCCACATGCTCTTTACGTGGTGTTCCCTGCAAAGCCAGGGTCAAGGAGGCTCCCTGGACCGGGAAGACTAGGGCAAGGGGAAAATGAGGCATGGGAAATGGTCACATGCTCAGAAACACTTGAGAGCTTGTATTCGTTTGCTCACAACCTATCGGTACGTAATGCTGAACATGTAAAATGCAGACTAAATAACGAAGGCACTGATCTTGGTAAACCTGTAAAGATCTTGCACTTATTCCTAAAACTGGACTCCACTGGGAAATGAATGGAATGGGACCCTACCCTGGGCATCTGGCCTATGATTTGAAGACCAAACGGGGCACTGAAGCCTTTCCTAGCTTGGCTTTTCCTTCTCTGCTGCCTAAACGTTTTAACCTCACTAGCATTAGATGAATTGCAGTTGCCTAAGCCTGCCCCCTGCCCTGCACATGGATGAGTCTCTGCACGCCATTTTCCCTGCTGAGAATTTCCTTTTGTGCTGGTGGACGGTTCTCAGCCCAGCTGGAACATCGCTCCCGCATCTCTTCAGACCTGCTCTTCTGTCACGTCGCGAAGCTGCCGTGTGTGGTTTGCGTGTACATAAAGCAACGCATCACACTCACTCGTTTGCATGGCTGCTGCTCCCTCGTGGACTTGATAGACCCTCAGGGACAGAGCTCGGGTTTTTAATGTCAATCCTGGGGCTTCCTTACAGAGTCCGCGATGCACTGGCACCCAACGTTTGCCCTGCAGAACGGGAATCTAGGAAGGGAAGAGGCCTCTGCACACCTTCCTCCAGTCATGACCACCTTCTGACAACCTGGCCCTGCATGGTCCTAAGACACCTGTCCCATGAGTGATGATCACCTGTCAGGGGCACATCATGACTCCAGGTTTGAAAAGGCCTCCCTCTCAGGAAGGAGCAGAAGGGAAGCGCTGCTCCCGGGACTGAGAAACGAAATGCTTTTACAGATGTAGCTGAGTTTGTTGACCTGCTCCGGAGGTTTCATGTTTGAAAATACACAGTGGCCGTGAGACAGGGTATCGGACTCTGCAGGCAAAAAGCCACGGAGCCAGGATTGCAAACATGGCCCATTGATTTCTTCTTTTGCACGCCGACTGCACAGCTTGAGAATGTATTTTTGAAAACCTGATCTTGTTTTAAACCATTAGAATATTTTCCGGTGTCTGCATGCAGCCAGCACTCCTTATGGACTGCAGCTTGGCCCTGCGAGCCACTGTTTCCACTACTTAACTGAACCGGGTACCCTTTCCCTCCTGCTACTGCCTCATAGCACTGAGACGTGTAAGCAGTAAAAGAAATATTAATGGAGGGGCGTGGCCCTGTCCTTTTCCAGAGTTTAACAGCTTGAGTCGTAATAATCAAATGCTGCCTTTACTTCCTAAAATAATCGAAAGAAGAACTGGAAGGAAATGAAACTAAAATCCAACAGGATTATAAAATTAGGGCAGAGTTAAGGAAAAAAAAATATTTTGAGTACCAGGAGAAATCTAAAATAAATAAAAAACAGTGCATTTGAGATGCTGCTATTTGACCTAGACAACTGCTCTGAAGTTAGGTAGGCGGAGCTCCCTACAGAATCGAGCAGTGCATTTACTGGAGGAACCAGAAAAAGTTTTCCCAGGATACGCATCTATGTTCTGCATCTACAGAGCTAGACAAGGGGAAAACAGGTTTCTAGAGGCTTAGACACAAAGCACTTGACTAGAACCATGAAAACTGTCAGAATGATGAGACTAAACAAATAGAAGAACTTCATTCTCAATGCTTAAAGGGGAGGAGACACTACTGTACCTTATTACTGAAACCACAGAAGAAGGGGAAGCTAGCAAGCTGCTTACTGGTAACTTCTCTGTGGCCTTGAAACTGTGGCAAGTGTAGCCTTGAAAGCCACTGAGAGTCACCATGCGTGCTGGAGAATTCTGAACTTGAATAGAGAGAGGTGGATTTGCTGTTTCACACATGACTTGGTGTTTCTATTATTGGTTGTCAGAGAATCCAACACAGTGATCAGTTGCGGTAATGAAATGGTCCAATATTGTCTGGTTAACAGTGGAAAGAAAGCAACTTGCCTTGTTAGTGTGTTTGTAGAAGTTAAATTTCTTAAAATATGTAAAAATAATCACAAGTGCTAAAGTTTAACCCACATAATTTCATGCAATAAATCTTTAAAAGAAAGTGAATCATAAACTTTTCCTACCCACACCAGGGCCTATGTTTGAGCTCTATTGTTTTTCCATTTTAAAAAATTGATTTGTTTCTCATACTTATTTTGTCTAAGCCCAAGGGAAAATCTTATTTTCCCTCCCAATCCAGCCTTGGTTGCTTTTCTGAAGTTTTCTGGTCACAGGTTCTCCCTGAGACCCACGGAAACGATCCCCAGACAAAAGTGCTTGTGCATGCAGACTCACACACTCACGGGCACAGGCAGTCACGGGCATGCTCACTGCTGCATTTTGCAGAAGGACATGCTGGTGTGCTTGGGTCTGCAATGAGGGCCGCTGATAGCCCGTGCCTTGCTACACCAGGAACATGGAGGCGGCTCTGCATTCCTCCTCGTCTCTACCCACAGGATCTGTATGGGTGACGCTTTAAGCATCCCTGAGAGGCACGCCACCGTCTTCCCCAAGGCGCAAGGGCGTGAATTTACTGTCAGGCGCAGGTCTCACCATGAGATGCTCTCACAGGGCAAGATGGAAGTCTTCAGTGCTCGGATTTGACCACCACACAAGTCATCACTCTGTAGCCCATAATTATGTCCAATTAAAATAATGACAGATATTGAATGAGAGAGAGAGAGCCTTGTTACAAGGGGTTTAGATTTCCCGTGAGGACCACGGTAGTGTTACCTGGCAAAAACAGCTCTCCTTGCAGCTTTGCTCTGGCCTGCCGGGAGAAGCACCTTTTCTTCAGCCAGTCAGCTTCAAACTCACTGTAATGCTCATGTGGCCACGTGATGTAAACCTTGAAACACAGAAGGCAAATGTCACTGTTGGCGCACCTCAGCCTGCCTGTCTGCTGCCCAGCGTTGCCCTTTTGGGATGTTATAAGGTAGCCAGGGAAGCCAGTGGTCCTGGCTTCCTTTTTCACTTCCCGTGAGCCCAGTGGGTCATCTGCAGATGGTGGCTGCTAAGCCAGAGTGGCAAACACAACAGAGTTTGGCCGGCCCTGGAATTCTGGTGCTGCATCCTTTAAACCAGAGGCCCCCAAACTTTCTGTGATAGCTGAAACCAGGTCTCAGGTAAGATTCCTGTCAAGAGGATTTGAAACACTAATGTCACAACAAGGAGAGAATATAATAATGGTAAAGGTGCTAATAATTATGATAAAAGCAATGACATCATTTTGAATGCTCACTACACCACAGGCAGCAGAAGGATAACTCCAGGGAGTGGGTACTACCACCGACAGTGGATGAGGACCACACGGTGGGTGCAGGATGGCCTTTCTGGTTACCTTTATCTTCTGACGAGACTCCAGGTGGGTTTGGAAGAGACAGCCAAGATGGCGGCACATCTGGTAAGGTTGTGAGAACTACGCTTTCAGGACAGACCTTAGACTTCCGCCCACTGACCTGATTAAAACGTTTCTTGGCACCACTTGTGTGATCACTGCATCCCAGAGATCTTGATAGACCCTTGGAAAAATATTTCTCCCCATCTTATCTCATCAAATCTCCACATCCCTAGGCACCAACTCTGTTAGTATCCCCATTTTACAGATGAATAAACGGAGGCTCAGCAACACTGCTTTTGTTGTAGAGATAGTTGCATTTTGTCATAAGGCTGCCACAGACTAAAATAATCATGAGTGACACTGCAGATTTCACAAAAACAAATGGTGGCAGTGATACTAATAGCCTGTGCTTCCCCTTAGTGACTACAATTAAGCTGTGCAGAGCACCATGCAGCAGTTACCCAGATGGCCCCGGGCATGACCAAGTGAAGAGATAGCTGCTTAAATCAGTGCAGATCCCAGGCCTTAATTACCTGGAAAGGGCAGGGAGCAATCGTGTGGGGACAGTTACCTTTTTCCTGTCAAAGGTCAAGCCTTTGATATAGATGTTCACATCGAGGGCTTCCAGGAGAAGTTTGCGGGCTTTGGCCGAATCCAGGTAGCAGTCGGAGCACTGGCAGTTGTCCCTCAGCCACACGGCGGGGTACAGGGACTCTCCGCCATCCTCCCAGACCACCTGCATCAGGTGCGCCCTCTCCAGGGCTTCGGCCTTTTGGATGATGCAGTCCATGCGCCTGCTTTTCTGAGGTGAACCCCGCGGGGATCCCTGTTAGGACAAATCTGTGTTAAAAGGAAAAGGTGCATCAGATCTGAAACTGACCTCTGCGAGCCAGTGCGCGGCTGGTTCCAGTGGACTCTGGTCTCTATTTGCTATTTGCTTAGCTGCCTGGGGCTGCGGCTTGGTTCCCGAGGCTGAGACCTTTGTTCTGATTTTATCTGCTGTCAGCAGAAACAAAGTAAATAAGAAATATGCCCAGTCAGGACCCTGGTGAAAGGAATGCTGTGACAGTCTCACAGGAATTTTAGAGACGAGCTCAGAAGCAACGATGGCGTGCTTTCATGATCCTGTTGATACAAAAGCTCCATAGATCTGAAAGTGTAACCACCACACCTCTCCCATTTCACCGGGTGCCACCTGCAGACGGCTGTGGAGACAAGTCCTATGGCACTAAACTAGCCAATGTGTTCTGGTGGAGGGAGGTGAATGCCATTTGTTTAAGGCCTCTCTGTGACAACACGGGACTATGTCTATGGTGTCCTTTACTGTTTTATCTCCACAGTACAATTTCTAAATGAACTGTAAAAAGGTCTGGTTTCAGCAAGGAACTTGCTTTGTTGGTTTTCTGGGATTTTTCTGCCCTACTGCACATCCCTTGAGTGTGAATGTGCTTTGATATTTTGTTTAGTTCATCTTCAGCTTTTTGGGCTGAGTGGGTGGGCAGGGTACCGGGGATTGAACCCAAGGCCTCAGTGCTACGCTACGCTCTCAGCCTTTGATTATCTTTTTTTTTCCGGAGACAGGAGAGTCACTAAGTTGCTGAATTACCCAGGCTGGACTCAAACTTGTGTTCCTCCTGCCTCAGCCTCTTGGAGTGCAGGGATTATAAGTCTGCCACAGGCACCTGGGGCTTCCCCGACAAGGAAGACACAATCAGTTTACTGGACAGAGAAATTTGTGAGAAGCAGGTAGGTGCAGCTGCCATGTCCTGTTTCCCGCCTTGCCTTCCTCTGCCTCTTTCTGGAATGTGGCTGTGCTGCTGCTAAGAAATCCAAAGTCCAAGAGGAGCGAGGTTTCCACGTGGCTCTGAGAAGTCGCATTACTGGCGATGGACAGTCCTGTCTGGACTCCTCACCGGAGGAAGTAAATTTCGCACTTAAGTAACCTAAATTTGATGGACCTTTAGCAAAAGAAGTTTCTAGTAAAGAAATGCAACACAGAACACAATTGTCCACGTGGGCACTCGGACAAAGACCCGATATGTTTACTAGGAAAATACAGCTACGCTCCCGGCACGAGGGTTTCCAGTAGGAAGCAGGCGGGGGCATAGGAGGCAGACTTCGAAGCAAATAAAGGTTAATGTAGATGAGAGATAACAAGTGCACAGAGAAAATACAAAGCAAGATAAAGTGACATCATCTATCTATCTATCTATCTATCTACCTAACGCTCTCTCTATGTATATTTATATTCATGAATATTTTATTTTGCTTATTTATTTTGCTCTTTTTGGTAATTAACATGAATTTTCATTCTGAAACCTCATCTATTTACAAGCCGGGAAATGCTGATTTGCTAAAATTGCCTGTCATGAACCAAAGGCAAAAGATGCTTCACAATATCAGCACACAAAAATTATACACTATATGGTATCTTTTAAAATGCATTTTAAACACTGATCCTGGCCTGTTTTTTCTAAACAATATACGATTCAATCATCCCAGAGTCACAGTCCTTTGGTGACTTTGCACTACAGTAATGTAACTTCTTTATTCCCTCTCTTATGTAAGTAAAAAAAATATCAGTTTTTCTGACTGCCCTTCACAAAATATGACCTTTAGATCCATACATTTCAGAATGCTTTGTCTCAGTCACCCCAAAGATTGCACAGTAAGTCCACCGAGGTACTGCCTAGTCAGCCCACCTAGACTCCCTGCGTGGGTGGCTGATGAAGGACTCTCCTGACTGAAGCAAGTGGGTAAAGAGTCAAAGAGACATTTACCTCTTCAAGTGCATAACTGTCAAGACAAGGGGACCAGGACACAAACAATAAAGAGATCATGACACCATCACAATAGGGAACCAATGACTGCCTGGAAGGGAAAGGTAACGTACCAAGTAACTGAAGCAGAATTGAAATTAATTCCCTTCCAGGCCACTAATGGTGCTCCAAGAGAGCAGATGTAGGTAAGTGACACAGATACAGATAAAGGGTATCAGGAACAATTATGAATAAAACAAGAGATTCAGTGAGCTCGAAACCTCAAATAGAAGCAAAGAGAAATTCCAGAGCTGAGGCCCAAATAACTGGCTTGGACATTTCCACAGGGAGTTTCAAAAGCAGACATGATCAAAGAAAGAATCTGTGAGCTGGGGTTGGGTCTGAGATAACCAGTTTGGAGGAGCAAAAAGAATACAGAGGGAAGGAGTGTGGCAGTCCTCTGTACCCTATGGGCCACCGTCCAGGGAGCCAAAGCAAACATTACTGGGATTCAAAAGCAGTAGAGAGCTGCTTTAAAGGTACAGAGTCAGAAACAATGGAGAAGGAAATAAATGTTTAAATCTATGAAGACCCTGAAACCTCAACTAGATTAAACGTTAAACACATTATAAGCAAACTGTGAAAGTTAAGAAGTTAAGAGCAGTCTTTCCTCACATGTCTAAGGGAACCCCTGCAGAGCTATCAGCAGATTCCTCAGCAGAAACCTAACAGACTGGAGTGCTACCTTCTGTGTGCAGAGAAACTGCCAACCAAGAATGTTATGCCTGAAAAGCTGCTGTCCTGCAGAAATGAAGGGGAGATTAAAACTTTCCCAGAAAAACAAAACCCACAGGAGTTTAGCATCACTAGATCTGTTTACAAGACATGCTGAAGAGAGCTCTTCAACTTCAAGCAAAAGGACACTCACAACGTGAAAACATATAAAAGTAGCATGAACATAAGAATATAATCAAGGGGCTGGGGATTTAGCTCAGCGGCATAAGCGCCTGCCTTGCAAGCACATGGTCTTGTGTTCGATCCCCAGTACCGATTAAAAAAAAGAATATAATCAAGTTCAAAATTCTTTGATACAGTAATAATGGTATGTGAATCCCTTTTAATTCTAGTGTAAAGTTAAAAAGTGTTAAAAATTGCTATAACTCTAATAATGTACTAGTAACATAACTCAGTGTAAAGGCTCCAGGTTTAATCCATAGTACGACAAAGAAACAAGCAAATCATGAAGTGTGGAGGCAGGAAGAGCTAAAATGCAGATTTTTATAGATGCGACTGAAGTTAATGCATTAGCGGTTTAAGAGAGATTGTAGTAACTATGAGATGTTTTATGTAAGCACCATGATAATACTGTACACCCACAAAAATCCTGTGGCAGATTTACTATAAAGGGTCATGAAAGCATGGCACTACAAAAAATGACCAAATCAGAAGAGATGCTAGCAAGCCAGGAAGAATAGAACATGGAAATACAAAATAGAAAACAAAACGGAGGAAGTAAGCCTGTGACCTATCCATCATTATTTTAATGAAAATCAGTGAAATCTTCCAAGAAAAAGACTGAATTATTTGAATGTGCAAAAAGAAGAGCCAACGGCATTTTCCTAGAAGAAACTCTCTTAACTTTAAGACCACACATTGGCTGAAAGGAAAGAGAAAGTCAAGGAAGTTATGCAAACAGTGGCCCAAAGAGAGCGGGGTAACTATGTCTATCAGACAAAAGAGGCTTGAAGCTAAAAACGATCACAGGAGATGGAGAAGTTCATTATATAATGAGAACACAGTCAATTCATGAAGAGCCTTAGCCCTGGTAAATACGTGTGTATTTACATGTATGTACGTACGTTCTGTACGAGGCTGAAACTTGAAGCATAGAAAGCCCACAGAGAATAACATGAAGTGTGGAACCTGAATCACTAACCAAGACCTCTAGCCTGCAACGTGAAGTCTTCACTGGTGAGGTCTACTGCACATTTAAACAAGAACAAACACATGTTCCTCTCAAACCCTTCCCCCCCAAATTAAAGAAGATGGGTTACTTCAGACTCAATTTGAGGTTAGAGCCCAAGCCTCACTAGACAATAAAGGAGTGAAGAGTTCTAGGATAACATCTCTGGTGGACACAGATGTGAACATCTTCAATGAATACAGTAACATTAAAAGGATCATATACCATAATCAAATGAGATTCAGCCTTGTAACGCAGGGATTACTCAACATTCACAAATAAATGGGATGAACTGCATGAAGAGAAAGAAGGATAGAGTCATAATTGTCACAATACATGCAGAAAAAAGCATCCGTTAAATTCAACAACGCTTCATGGTAAAACTTCTTGCAACAATGTCCGATAAAAAGAATGTACTTACACACAATAAAGCTCATTGTGTCAGACTTTTTAGCCACAACTTAACCTGTGGTTCCTTTAGAGTCAAAATGCGAACGTTTCAAAGTTTTCTGCTCCAAATTCTCACCACAAATCTGGCTAAAAACAGCCGGTGGTACTCACGAACTGTGGTCTGCCTTGAAATTTCCATAGCCAGATCAGTTAATTCACAGCCCTTATTTAATGATGAAGTCTCAGGACGTGGAAAAAATGTCGACAAGTCTTGGTTGCTTGACAGAGTGTAACATGCACAGCCTCTAGTTCAGTTCCCAGCAATTCCTCTCCTTTCCAGGGGAAACCTCACGAGCTAGGGTTTTGCTATTTGCATTTGTACTGGGATTCTGGATTTCTGAGAACTACCCATTAGGCTCTGCTATAGGACTCTAGGGCTTCTTCAGCTTTCATCACAAAACACTTTCAGTGGAAAACTGGTTCCAAAGGCTTTGAACCATGTGGTTAGGTATAGTCATAGCAACAACCTCACTTGTTGGTACCAGTTTTCTGTATCAGTTGCTTTCTTGTTGTTGGGACAAAATACCCAATGCCCACAAGCTAAGGAGGATAGCTTAGTGTAGCGCATGGTTACAGAGAGTTTTGTGCATGGCTGGCTGACTCCGACACAAAAGTCACCTGGCGAAAGGGCCTGGTGGAAGAAAAGTATTCAGCCCACGTCAGCCAGGAAACAGTGCATAAAAGCATCACCAGGGAGGAAGGACCCAGGGACCAGATACAGACCCCAGGGCCACACCTCCACGACTATCCAGCCGTACTCACAAGTGTGCTTTGCCAATGGCTAGGCAACTCCTAAGCCCAGAAGGTCAACAACCGAGGTGAACATCACAGCCATGCGTGACAGCACCCTGCAAACACCATGGTCGGGGTACAAAATAGAAAGCTTTTCCTCCAGTAGTAGAAATAAGAGGCGAATGCCAATTCGCCAAATGCTATTCAGCATCGTGTGAGAGATTCCAGACAGAAGGATTGGACAAGAACAATAAGTAAAAGGCATCCAAGTCTGAAAGGAAAAAATAAAAAATATGTTTTTGAGACAGGTTCAAGCTGTCCCTGAGCTCACTTTGTAGCCCAGGCTGGTCTCCAGCCCGAAACAATCCTCCTGCCTCAGCCTCCTTAGTGGTGGGGTTACCGCTATGTGCCACCATGCTCAGCTTAGAATTATGTGTTTTGGATGACATACTATTATATAGAGGAAATTCTAAAGACTCCAGAAAAAAAAGCCTTTTAGATCTAAAAATTGTAGTACGGCTACAGGATATGAAATCAACATACAGATACACACAACATTTCTATATGTTAGCACTGAATATTCTAAAAAAAGTTAAATACACAATTCCATTTATAACTTAAGCAATGAAAATATTTAGGCCTAGATTTAGTTTTTAGTGTAAAAGATTTATACGCTAAAAACTATACACTAGAAACAATGATTAAATGATTAAAGAAAATATATCAATGGACTGATGCCCAAGTACTGGTAAAATATTTACAACACACAAAGTTACCTACATATGTAATAGAATTTCTGATGAAAGTTTACTGACATTTTTCAGAGAAACAAACACCTCTGAAATTTGGTTGGAACCACAAAACTTCCAAATAACCAAAACAGACACGAGAACGAAAATCAAAACAGAAGACTTCACATTACATAATTTTAAAAGTATAAGTGAAGGATGGTAGTGCACACCTGTAATTCTGCCACTCTGGGAGGCTGAGCAGGAGGATCACAAGTTCAAACCCAGCCAGACAACTTAGTGACTCAGTGAGTTTTGTCTCAAAATAAAAAGAAAGGAAAAAAAAAGAAAGAAAAAAAGGAAAAAGAAAATGGGTTGGGGAAATAACTTAGCACAAAGGTGTTTTGTTCAATATTCAGTGCCACAAAGAAGTAATCAAAATAGCATGGTGTTACATAAAAAACAGATACATTAACTTGTGGAACAGAATAGTAAGACCAGAACACTCTCTGTCAAGAAAGGAGAGTCTCTTCAACAAGTGGTGTCTGGGAAACTGGGTATCTATGTGCAGAAGAATGAAGCTGGGTCCTTCTGTCACCCAATAAACAAAATAATTTTAAAATGGATTAAAGACATAAATATAAAACCTGAAAAATGTAAAACTGCTAGACGAAAACACAGGAGCGCTCTAGTGACATTGGTTTGGACAGTGGTTTTTTCCTTTTTTATTATAGTACTAAGGATTTAACTCAGGACCCTGTGCTGACTACATGTGCTTATTTTTTGTTTGTTAGTTACATTTTGAGACAGTGTCTTGTTAAAGTCACTAAGTTGCTCAGACTGGGGTCCCACTTTTAACCCTCCTGCCTCAGCCTCCAGAGTGCAGGGATTACTGGTGTGAGCCACCTCATTGGGCTCCTAGGGGTTGATATTTTGTTGTGAACAGAAAAGTACTGGCAATAAAGCACAATGAGAGAAATAATTTGCAGATCATGTATCTGATAATATCTAAAATATGTAAAAAAAAACCCTCAGGTCAATAGTAAGAAAGTAAACGCTGCTATTAAAATGGCTTGCTCAAAAGACGTACAAACAGCTGGCAGTCTATGGAAAACACTCCACCAGTGACGATAAAGAAATACCAACCAAAGCCACCTAAGACATCGCCTCACACTTGTTAGAATGACTGTTATAAGAAGCACAAAAGAGACGTTTCCATGAGGATGTGATGGGGTAACATAAGCCAGACAACAACCGTGGGAAACAGTGGAGAGTTCTCCAGGGTTAACACTGACACTGCTGTGTGGTCCCGCAACCTTCCCCCTAAAGGTGTCCAAAGGGGATGAGGTCACGGACTGCAGAGACACCTGCAGCCCCCAGCGCACAGCAGCCAAGATCCGGAGCACACCATGTGCCCAGCGCTGGCTCAGGGTGCTCAGGGGGCTCAGGGGCTCAGGGGGCTCAGTCCTGCACGATGGAGCCTCACTCGGGCCCACAGAAGGGTGCCGGTCATGTGTGACAACCGGGGTGGGTAATCCGAAGGGCCACATCCAAGTGACCTGAGCAGGCAGAGAGACCCAAGTGCTGTGTGGTCTCACTGAGGCGTGGAGCCCAGGAAAGGGGACAGCAGAAGTCTGTCAGGATCTGGGGACTGGAGAAATGGGGTGAGGGTCAGAGAGTGAAAAGTGTCAGTGCTGCAGGATGGAAAATTCTATATAGCACAGTGTGGCCTTTGGAGTTGATGCTGAGTTATATGCTGGGCGTTTCCTGGAGACTCCTCTCAAGAGTTTTCCCTGCAGATGCAAAAATTGTCAAAGTGTGCAGTGATAAGACACAGGCGCCACCTAGATTATGGTAATTACTTCGCAGCATGTACATGCATCAAAACAGTGTTCTGAGTACCGTAAGTACATAAATTTGCATTTGTCAATTATAATTCAATAAGACTAAGGAAAAAACTAGGCTAAAACACCAGCTTTAATTACATTGAAAGTAATGCCACATAGTATTGAAAGTAGCAGAAGTTGCAGTAATTGCACTGGTAGAACTAAGAGTTTGGACTGAATGAATGATTTCTTTATGCCCTTCATTGCTCTAAGTGCTTTGTGTAATAACTCACTGAATCATGTTAATCCAAACAAAGCTCTAGTATTATTGCCAGAATAAGCACACACAAATGGACCAGGGGACTGTGCAGGGGTGATATTTGATGTAGGAGAAATTCTGCCAGTAACTTCTCATCTTAAGAACACGATCATTAAAATTCTTACTTTCATTGTCAAAGTCCCATATGTGTTGGCATATATTCTAAAAATTCAGGTTCGGTAATGGTCTTTCATGGGTTTGAAACTGCTTTGGCCGAGAGAATTTTTTTGGGACCCAGATACCCAGAGGATGCAGGCTTTCAGGGGTGTAGTTTCCATGGTGCTGAGCCCTGTCCCTGTAATTACGGAGGGCAGTGTGCCCTTGTCACACCTGAGCTAAATCCATCACATCTGCAGACATCTGCGCCCACAAACAGAAGCACATGCCAGACTGTTGGGGGCTTTGTTTATCTTTTGTGTTTCTTCTACCTAGAGCATTTGACCTGGAGAGGGTAAAGCACCTTTCTTGCTCATTAGGGGAACGCGTGAGTCCCCCATACTCACCATTCTGGCCAAACTGATGGAGCTGTTCTGAGGAAAGTACGGCAAGAGGGAGGGGACAGGAGGCTGATCTGGTGCAGGCCCACGGGAGTGTGTGGAGGAACCGGAAAGGCCTGGCTGTTGCTGAGGTTGTCTGGGTATCTGCGCAGGGACCTGTGGGTCATTTCTCCCTCCGTGCTCTCTTCCTAGGTTATGATGGTGGAAGTGGTAATCCAAACATCTCAGTGAAAGGTGAAATTTAATGTGGGTTATGTAAAGCTTCCTTGGGGTGCATATGATGAGAATTTAAAAAGAAGAAAAACCCCACATCAACAATCATCAATATTTAAGGGTAAATCCCTCCTTAGAACTTGTAAGCTTGCACAAGAGAATGACTTGTCCAAATCTGTTTAATCCACTTGACAAACACTCGAGCCCAATTGAAGTGTCATGACAATTTATTTCATTCACAAGCTACTGTGTATTTCTGAAGAAAAGAAAAGAAAATATGTACTCCTCACCACACAAAGTACGTGTGTTTGGTCAGGGGGATTTCTCTGACAAATAACTATGAAGTGAAAATATTTATCTTATACTTAATTAGTATTATTTTGTTTCTCCTTGCAATCACGGTTTTGCTTATGAACGATCAGACTGGTTTGGGTTGGAGAGATTAGTTTTGTCCATCCTGTAAAACGGCTCTTGAATTTTGGCAGCTTCCTATCTGATGGGACGCTTTTCATTTTATTTTACACCATCGCTCAGTGTCTCTATGTTCTGTGTTTTGTCTCCTAATAACCAAACATATTTCACCCCTTCAGATGTACGGCTTTTGTCTGAGGCTTCTGTTTGGCAAAACTAAATTGTTTTGAAGATTATTTTACTTCTGTGAATGGTGTGGACTTTGTCTCCTCCCAATCCTTCATTTTTAAGCTCACATTTGTCCCTTGATTTCTCCTGCAGAGTTTGGAAAATCAAGAAACTAGATATAGACAGTGTAAGCCATGTGGGGCCCAGGAAGAGAAGAGTCAGACAGGGCTTCCAGTGAGGCTACCCTGCCCCCACCGGAGTCTAACCCACCCCCTCCTTCTCCCGAGCAACGGGCTTGTTCAAGGACAGGCGCAGTGGGTAGCAACCAAGGTACAAAAAGCAACTGAATGCTTGTATTGTTTGGTTGCCTTTGCAGGCCTGGGGCCAGCTGTCTGAGCATCTATTGGGAGGATGACAGTATGCAACATAGCAAATGTGGGGGATTTCCTTCTAGCTTGTTATTGAAATCCAATAACGTTCTCACTGTTACGTTCCAATTAATTATTTTGTTTTGCTCAATATCCTGTCTTGATTGGCTTTATTCTGGGTTGTTCTGGTTTGATTTTGCTATGTCTGATGGAACGGACAACTATTGTGAGGATACCAAGATGTACTATGGTAGCTATTGTTTTCTTAGTATCCTGCTTTGAAGTTCTGGACCCATTTCACTGCTCTGTTTTGGTAGGATTTACTCTGTTTTGTTTTGTTGGGTTTTATTATCTGTAAATGAAATATAATAAAATAAATAAAAGAAAATAGATATCAAAGTCTTCCTTGGGAGGAAATTTTTGCCTGGAAAATGATTCAAGCCTAAATTTACATGATACAGTAGTATGTTTAACTTCTTATTTCCCCTGTTTTGAAGGCAGGAAGAAAAGATGGACATTGCCCAGCACTGACATTGGCCACCACGAGTACAAGCTGCTCTTGTCTGTCATTGTTGCTAAAGACATTCACGCAGCCTTTTATGCCGGGGATTAGTCATCAGTAGGTGAATTACGCTTCCCAGGTGCCTATCAGTAGCCTGGAGTTTTGATCTTACGTGTAGTGCCTGTGAGGTCTGGGTACTCCCCTTTAGGTGAATCCCCTCCAATGCCTAGGATTTGAATTAGTTGCAGTTAACATGTCAGGAAGTTCTGCATTCTCATCAGGACTAGGATATTTCATGTGCTCACAGAGCTGGGAAGCTGGGGTTTGGGGCAGGCTCTCCACTAACTGCAGAGCAAGCTTGAACAAATGACACCCAACTTGTGTAAGTCCCCTTTCCCCTGCCTGCCTGCTCAGAACAAAGAGTTCCTTTCTGGCTTTACCAACTTTACTTCTAGGTTACTTGCAGTTCCAAGCGTAGAGTAAGCTTGAGATTTAGCTACTGTTTTAATACTACAAATTTAATAACATTGAAATTTGTCCCTGGAAAACGATTCAAATCTAAACTTTCCTTGTTTCCCCCATTTTGAAATCAGTTACTTTTTCTTTCCAAGCTTAAGACCACCCGTAAAATGAGGGTGACATCTCTGAGGGCTTTCCCGGCACTTTACAGAGGCTACAGCTCAGAAAGTGTCTACAAAGAGACAAGGGTGCTGTGCTGGCTGGATAAATGGTCTTCTGCACACTTCTCACACCCACACCGTGAGATTCACCTTCCTTTCACTTCAATCATCTTCTGACCACACCTCCTGCACGCCAGTGGTCAAACCCTTATATCCAACTGCATGTTAGCAAAAATTTCAATTTATTAAACTTACAGTATTAAAATAGCTAAGTCTCAAGATCTTTAGTTATTAGCTGATCTCACTATCTGATATTTCAGCTTTGGAGGAGGAAGGTACATGTTTCTGTATGTTACACTATAGAAGCTTAAAATTTTCACAGTTCATTTATATTTCAAACTTTAAATACTAAAGCTTAACTAGTTTCCACTTGGGAAGGTATAAATTAACCAGATTATATTTGTGGTGCCTGCACTTTTAATATCATTTGGATACATATACACTCCAGCTGATGATACCAGGTGCTTAAGTCCTTGTAGTTCAAAAGCCTCATTTTTCTTATTATTATAACTTCTGATCTAATAAGTGGCTGAGAGAGAAACAATTTGTGAATATAGTCTCATGCAGATGATAGTCCACTCTTTTGAAAAGTTCACCATTTTGCCTGCTAACCTGTTCAGAGTATTAAATTTTATGGAAGAATAATTTCCAAAGGTTAAAAAAGAGAAAATGCTGCCTTCTCTGAATTACCACATTGAGGTTGGAACTCAGATTATTAAGACATTTGTTGATTGATGTGATGCAGAAGACTTCCAAAGTCATTGAAGCAAACTATATGTTTGTTACAAAAATCTTGTGCCTTCAAGGAAATCAATTTCTAAATCCTCCAATATCTTTTCTTAACCTTCCTTTGTCAAGAAAATTAATGGTCGCTACACGTCCACCTTTCTTTGGGCTGGATTGTTTAGGGAACATTTCAAAAACCCAGTCACAGCCCTCTCTCCTTCACAGCCAGTCTGTTTTCCTCGGACAGGGTTCTTCCTGTCCCCTCCGCATACTTTCTGGGTCAGTTTAGGGATCTCAGAGCAATTTGACGACAAGAGGGAGCCAAACATAACTGGAGCAGGGGAGATGGCAGGGAGCGAGCCCATGCACCGCATTCCAAAACCAAGGCTCTTCCAAGCGCCCATGGACCGTCGCATCCAGCCTCAGGACTGTGAGCCACATGTGAGTGGAGGAATTCCAACTGGAGAGCTTCTGCACCTCCAGCCCCTGGCCTTGGACCCTCCGACTAAGAGAGCGCTGAGCTCAGCTGTAACTGGTCACACACGTGCACTAGGCACCAACCCACGCGAGACTCACCGAGTAAAGATCACCTCCGCTTTGGTCCTAGACGCCGCTGGGGAGGGAGCCTCCTGATGTCTGTCACATCCCAGCACTGCTCTGCCCCAGTTTCTCTGCAATGTGGTCCTTGCCTTGGAAGCCTTCCGGCTCCTGGCAGCTTGAAGAGTGGCCCTCCCTCAGCAGACACAGCGGAGGTTTGCAAACTCGGAGGAGGGATGTCTCAATCTGAAGATGTAGCAACTCCAGAAAGGAGCTTGGAGGTTTACAAACAAGAAAGGAAAAAGCTTTTATGGCCTGGAGGAAAAGCAGATGCAAGAGAAAGTACATTAATGGCAGGACTCCAGGTGAAACGTTGCCCAGGTTAGAATGGTTCCTGGTGCGAGGAAGAGCATCTCACCTGTCCTGTCTGTCCTGTCCCATCTGTCCTGTCCTGTCTGTCCTGTCCCTGGGCCAAGAGCAGCGCAGCAGAAGGAGCAAGTGCTGCAGCTCTCCCACTTCTTCCCCACCTGTTCACAGTGACAGCTTCTTTATTGCAAAACTCACTTGGGCACTGAGCTTTGCACTTGGCAGGGAGGGGCTACCAGCTCTCACCTGAGCGAGGCGAGGTGGCATCTCTGTGCCTGCAGACCATTGCAACATGGGCCTCTGTGGAGAAAACCTGCTGAGCTGCAGGGGGCTGCCAAGAAGCGTGGGGCCATGCCATTGCCTCGGCCTGGCCCCTCCCTTTCTCCTCAGTTCTGGCGGAGTAAACAGCAGTTGCCTGAGAGAACAAGGCCTTTCTGCAACACTTGGTTGTGCAGGGATTTGACTCAACACACATCCCTTATGGTAGCAAAAGGGAAAGACCAGCGAGGGCGCTGTGCCAGGGCTCCGATCCTGGCAGGGCAGGCAGGCATGCACTTGGGCGTGCTCACAGCGGGAGGGCTGTGGCACAGGTCCCAGCTATGCTGACATAGCGTCACGAGAGTCACGGGGTGAAAAGTGAAGCCAGCAGAGACACATGCTTGCAGGCTGGCTCCCTCCACCATCCACCACTGCAGCCCCAGGAAGGCCCAGAGGCAGCCCGGCTGCAACCTGCTGTTTCCTGCCTGAGGACACAGAGCTGTGAGACGCAGAGGGACACAAAGGGCAATGCGGAGAGGGGGGAAGCCAGAACCCAAACCTGGGGTCTTGCTCAAAACAGCCCCATTTTCCAGAACTACAGACTCCCCTCTGTCAACAAGGCTCGGTTGGCAAAACTCAAGCATGTCCCTGCCTCTGTGGCCACCCCCTCCACTTCCCTTCCTTCTGCAGGTCTCCCGTGGAATTACTGACACCCCGTGTCCAGGGAAGGGAACAGCAGACTCTGTCCCCAGGTTTGGGAGGAGGGTGGGCAGGTGGCCTGTGAACCCCAGGATCACCTGTATTTTAAGCCCGAGTTGTAGGTGAGCCAGGAGTAGAAATCAGTTAATTTTAGTTTGATAATTTGTGACAAATAAGAAATACAGGTAGCTAATTCTTACCTCACGGCTTATGCTTCTCAAAATAAATGAGGTAAGTTCCATTGGGGCTTCAAGAAAGTTGTTGAAACACTGGTTGCATGTACATGGTTCCCAATGGGGTACAGCAGACAACACACATCGCCAGTAACTCAGAAGCCAACCTGTGGATAAGGTTTAAAAGTGTGCCCTGTGAGGGTTACTGCATGAATCACAAACGTGCACTGGTAAAAAATTGAAGAACCTGAGTCATTTGTAGGAAAATAGATGTATCTTGAGACCATGATATCCGTGAAACAAATCAGACATGCAGCAGTGTCTTGTGGTTTCTCTTATATGAGACTCCAAAGTGTGAACAAAGAGCAAAATGAAAGATAGGTCATAGGAAGACAGGTATTTCTCAGCTGGGAAGGGGGTCAAGAGGCGGAGGAGAGAGGAGTGGGCGGGGGGAGGACAAGAGGAGGCCAGGTGTGAAGCCCAGGCTCACTCCACACCAGGAGAGTGTGGACCTTATCTTGTGCAAACATAGTGCACTAATAAACACAAATAAAAACATTTGCAAGTAGAAAAATCAATGTTTACAAACAGATAAGCAAATAAAACAAAACAAATCTGCAAATGAAACTGCTGTTTACTGGAAGAGGCCTCTTAAATAAACTGGGAATTCAGATTACTTTTCTCAACACCGATTTCCCAGTCTTTGGATGGATGCCCAAGAGCGAGATTGCTAGATCGCAGTAGTTTTATTTTTAAATTTTTGGAGGAACTGCTATGCTCTTGTCTATTGTGGTTGTACTAATTTGCACTCCCACCAATGGTGTTCAAGCATTCTCCTTTCTCTGTATTCTATGCACACTTATTTTTCACTTTGTGATAAGCCATTCTAACAGTGGAAAGTGATAGCTCATTTTGGTTTTTTTCATTTCTCTGGTGATTAGTGATTTTTTAAGCAGGAAGTACTAATTTGTTAATTATATTAGTTATGTTAATTAATTGGTTGAGAATATTTTGATAATTCACATCAAGTTAGAAACACAGACAGCTGTTTTAGTTCACATCTTGTCCTTACCAACAATTTAGGGGCAACAACAATTGGCAAGGTAAATTCTGCGGTAGCTTTGAGAAGTTGCTGCAGGTTTCACTTCTGATTGGTGAGTTTTCATACATCTGTTGGCCATTTATATCTATTCTTTTGAGAAATAATCTATTTAGAGTTTTAAATACTTAAAGACCTGCTATTTGTTTTTCTCATTAATTAGTTGACTTTCTCACACACTTTGGATATTAACCCTTTATTAGATATATGATTTATGGATATTTATCCCATAGATTTTCTCTTCAATCTATTGGTTGCTCCCTTGGCTGTGTGGAAACCTTTTGTTTTGATTTGATCTTGTTTGTCCTTGTCTTAGTTGACTGTTTATTAGGGGTCGCATCCATTGACTTGACCTAAGTGTCCACCCACAGGTGAACAGAAGAACTGAAAAAGAAAATGTCACACACACACACACACACTAGAATGCCAGTCAACCTTCAAAAAGAAGGAAATCCTCTCATTTGTGACCACAAGGATGAGCTTGGTGAGCACTGTGCTGAGTGAAATGAGTCAGGCTCAGAGAGAGGAATACCACATGCTCTCATTCACTCAAGGAATTTAAAAATGGCAAACTCGGAAGCAGAATAGCATGGTGGGGTTCAGGGGAAGGAATGGGGCAGGAGGCTGGGAAGATGTTGATTAAAGGTACAAAATTTCATTTAGACTGCGCGAAAAGTTCCGGACATCTATTGCATGGGTGGAAATGTCTGCATACAGATTGCTAAGGGAGAACATGTGTGTGTGTGTTAGTGTGCACGTGTGCGTTACTGGGGATTGAGCCCGGGGTCTTTGCCCTGAGTTAGACTTTCCCAGCCCTTTGTTTTGTTTTTTATTTTTAGATGTGGTCACTAACTCACTGATGGTAGATCTTAAATGTTCTCAGAAAAAAGTGTGTGTGGTAATAGATATGCTAACTAGCTTGAGTTAATCATTTCACCATGCAAAATATATCAAAGCAGTACACTGTAATACTTTTTTTTCTTTGTACCAGGGATTGAACTCAGGACCGCATGCTTGCAAGGCAGGCACTTATGCCACTGAGCTAAGTCCCCGGCCCTTTTAATACTTATTTTTAAAACAAACTTCAATTAAAATAAATAAATGATCTTCCTTAAGATGGGCAAACATCACGCATGCTGCCTGTAACCCTGTTTCTCTCAGAGGCTGTGGTGGGGGGCAGCAAGTCTGAATGTACATCCACATGTTCTGGGGATGCAGGGGGACGTGGGTCAGTGTGAAGGCTCTGGGCCTCTCCTCACTAACAAAAATAAAATAAAAGATTGCAAGGCGTGAAAGTGAGCGCTTCCCAGTGCTCTCCCCTACCTATGTTAACTCTTCATGGTCTTCGCTCTGCGGTCCCATCTGTCTCTCAGTGTGCTGTCCGGAAGCAGCAGTCAGTGTTAACACCATGGGTCACACGGAGGGAGTGAGATCACAGCTGCTCACAAGCTGCAGAAGCTTCCGAAACACGTGAGGGGGCACTGGCACCGGGGGTGGTGCTGCTGCCCCTTTGCCCTGTGTTTCTGAGTTCAGGTCGGTGAGCACAGGCCCTAGGCAGGGAGCAAGGGCATGGGCGAAGGGCAGCTCACCCCAAGGGTGGAGTGTGTACAGTGAGGCTGAGGTGAGTGTGCTGGACTGTCCTCTGGTGTTGACATGAGCTTTGTGTCAGCATGAAATCTCAGATGGAGTGCAGAGAGCTGGGGTTTCAGCCTGCATCTGGGGTCTTGTATGTTGGGAATGACTCTTTCCCTCCCCTGCCAAATTGTGGCATAGAATAATGTGGAATCTGGAACTAAAATTCACACTTGGCCTCCCAGGCTATTCGGAGAGTATGCATTTCAAGTCTGGAGGCTAGAACTTGTTTTGTGCAGCAGCAAGGTTTTATAAGCTGTATTTACAAATAGACATTTCACAAGAGGCTTTTGGAAAACAAACAACAAATATATAGATGCTGAACTGTAGTGATGGTGTTATGATTTGTGTCTGGATTTCCCTCCAAAGCTCATGTGCTCATAGATGGGGTTTTTGGAGGTGGGAGGACCATGGGTTTCTGATAGAGGAATAGTCCACTATTTGGTTTAGCACAGTTCTCGGTGTGGCTGAATGGATTTTCTGAAGGCAGAAACTCCACCTGGGTGTGGCTGGCACCAACCAATAAGCTGCAGCTGGGTGGGCTATAATGGGACAGGGGATTCGTGTGCTACCTCACTGCTGTGTGCTATGCCACGGGCTGTTTCTGCTCTGCAAAGCCTAATCGCCATGCTGTCTTGCCCTGGAGCCCACTGACTAGGGACCGAAACTTCTACAAACTCTGGGCTGAATGAAACCGTTTCTCCTTTCACTTCTGGAGACAGGTATTTCATAGAAGCAATGAGAAAAGGAATGAAGCTGTGGCCTTTTAGAATGGTCAGATAGTTCCACCACAGTTCCTTCCAATGTGCTCTGCAACATTGCCAAAAGCAGATTTGGGAAGAGATGTGCGTAATCAGCATCTCAATCGCTTACGAACCAGCTCCAAAATATTACGGTTCATAATTTTAAGTGTAGACATGGAATGTAGATATCTCAATGTACATTCGCACCCTAGACTCCTGAAATATTTATGATTGGGTTGCTGTATATAAAAAAGTGACAGTATATAAAGACCCTTAATAAATACCTCCTACATAGAAGGTTCTATTAGTTACATAGCTGTCATCAACAAATTAAGCTGTACCTTACAACATTGTTGATTAAATGAAACAGTTCATATGAAAGTACCTAATAAAATTCTTGACACTTTATATACAACCAATAAATGTTGCTGGAAGAATGAATAATAGACATTCAATAAAGTTTAATTTCTTTATTATCCTAATTGGGTAAAATTGAAGTTTTTTTTTGTTGTTTAAACTATTGTTAGATGTTAGTGGTTTTCTGCAATTATCTAAAGATTAAGATGGTTACACACTTCTCTCAAGGTTTTACCTGGAGAGCCCTGGTGATAGGAATCTCATTTTCACAACCTTCTCAAAGGAACAGTGCTCACACCATCATTTTAGGAAGTTTGGTAAAATTCTCTTTGCTCGTTCATTGGCTGAGTTTTGGAGAGGAAAGTCAGTGTTTCATGTGCTGATATTTTTCTCATAGCATTGTACTTTGTATCCTGGAATAGTGGAGAGAAAAAATGGCTTTGAATTAATACTTGACCTTCAGTTAGTATGGAATGTTTTGTTTTCAAGATGAACATGTGAGAACCAGAAAGTGTTACAGACACAGCAGGGAGGGCCCCCCCCCTTTAATTTGCTGACTAACTGAACAAAGCTTCCTGATGAGGGGAGACTTCTACTTGAATTCATTGTAACTCATGAGCATGTCCTGTTGATGCTTTATACACATTTAAAAATTTTTTTTTATTTAAAGAGAAACAAAAGCATGTAAAGGGTAGAGATAATACAGAATTTCAAAAAAAAGATAAACAATAAGAAATCACTAGTTGATAAATTACATATTGTCCTCTTAGAAATAGTTGTTCAAGTTACAAAATTAAAGGATACAAAGTAGATAGTCAAACAGTGAGAGTGTAAACAGCTACACATGCATGAATTTCTACATGTATTTCTATCCTTTCTGTATTACAGGGAAAAACAAAACTTAGCAAGACAAAACAAAAAAAAACAAATTCCTATAAAAACATGAAAGCAAAAAAAATTGTATAAAACCACAGCACAAGGTGATCTACAAGGATTGCTGTGTTATTTCTTGTTATCTTCAATAGAATTGTCTATATCATCAGGCATAAATGAATATAGCAGTATAATTGAATATAGCAGTACATAACAATATTAGTAAAAATAAAACATTGTAGACAGTACAAAACTTCAAAGGCAGGTAATAATCAAACCAGAGTGGATATTCTAGTGAATCTTGTCATCTTAAGTGCAGTTGCCTATACTCTCAGACTTCATACTATCAATCATGACAGTTTTGAATAAAATCTATCAATACAAAACACCAATCTAACAAACCAGATTTGATTACGATCAGTCATGGTAAAACAGTGTAGGTTTTACAGAGCTTTAGATTAACTTAATAGGAAATTAAGGATGATTACCATACTATATCCTGTTATTTTTGGGATTGCTGTCTGTGCCCTCATATCTAGTACAGGTAGAATGACTGGAACAGAATATAATACATCTAAGCAGCGTAGTGTGAGTAATGTGGGTTTTAAATCCTGGTGCACTATTAACAATATAGCATATCAAGGCCATCTATGTTAGAGTTTCTACTTATCCTTCCCTGCCTCATTTCTACTATGCTATTTTTCTGCCTTTGTTTAGTTTTCTCCTTCATTCTACTGCCTGCCCCACTCACTGAGGCCTTTCTGCCATTGTTCCTAAAATCCTGGTATTTTTTTTTCTCTCTCTCTCTAAAATGTCCTTCAGTATTCTCTGTAGGATTGGATTAGTGGTCACAAACTCCCCCAGTTCCTCTTTGTCATGAAAGTATCTTGTTTCTCCATTAATTTCTAGTGACAGTTTTGCAGGGTACATCAATTTGGGCTGGAAGTTATTTTCTTTCAGGGCTTGGAATATTTCGCTCCAAACTCTTCTTGATCTGATCGTCTGTGTCGAGAAGTCAGCCATGATCTTGATGGGCTTACCTTTATAGGTAATCTGTTTCTTTTCTCTGATGGCTTTTAATATTCTGATTTTATATGGAATTTCTAGTATCTTTATTATTATATGTCTGGGTGTAGCTCCATTTTGGTTGTAGGTGGCTGGAGTTCTGTATGCCTCATAAAACCGAATGTCATTTTCTTTTCCCATGCTTGGGAAGTTTTCCTTAATTGTTTCTGTGAATAGCCTTTGTAATTCACCTGTATGTATTCCTGCTTCTTCGTTCATGTTTCTTATTCTTAAATTGTAGATTCTCTTGTCATCTTCTAGCCTGTGTATTGTTACTGCCTGTTTCCTTGTTATTTTTAAGAGATTTTTCCTTTCATGATCACACATTGCAAACTTGTCTTCAAGTTTTGATAGTCTATCCTTAGTTTCTTTTAAGGCATTTTGCCAGCTTTCAATGGAGTTTTTAATTTCCTGGTAGTCTCTTTGAATCTGCTTCATGTATTCTAGATTTTCTTTATATTCTTTATCAAATGTTTCTCTCCTTTTTTTGTGTTCCTCCCTTCTTCTGTCTCTATCATCCTGAGAGATGCTTCCTGAGAGCATTTCTTTCATTACTCTACTCATATCCTGCTTTACCTGATTTAATATTTCAGTTTTGAGCTCGTCTACAAGGTTCTGAAGATATCACTTAATGTCCATTGAAGCCATGTCAGATGTTGTGTGTTTGCCTCCTTCAGTCTCCCTTGTTTTTCCCTCTCCTGGATCAGGGCTCTCAGGGTTCTGGGCTGGGGGCCTCCTCCTGCCTCTCTCTCCTGTCATGGTCCCAGCTTCCTCTACACAGGTTACAGTGCAGGTCCCAGGTCCCTTCCCTGTTGGCCATGTTTCCTCCGAAGCACGCTGGCAAGGGACCTCCGCCCTCTCCTGCCTGCCCCTCCCCACCAGGCCATCCAAACTTCAGGGGCCTTCACCCAGTCAGTGCTTGCTAGGCACAGGGAATCGATTTAGGATGGCTCATTGGGTCCCGGCCAGGGGCGCAGCCCAGTCCAAGCAAATCCCACGAATCTCCTCTGGGGAGGGAGCAATCAACTGAAGTCACTGTCACTCCCACTTCAGGCTCCTCTTGCCCGATTCCAACATGTCACCCATTTGGTTGCCCCCTTCCCATGGGGAGGGTCTCATTCTCAGCACTGACCGTGGATTAATGAAGGTCCCTTCACTGGCTCTGTTCTCCAACCCCCAACTTCAGCACTGCTGTGGCTCCTGTGAGTGGCGGCGTGAACAAGTTTGGGCGGCTCTGCCTGCCAGCGCGGATTCAGGCTGGCGCGATCTTGGCCAGTCGCTGCGAATGAAAACGCTGTGTCCCGTAATTTTTAGCTGTTTCAGTTGTAGTCCCGACATATTTGACGAGCTTTTTGCATTTTAATTTCTTCCTGTGTCAAGAGGATCCATCTTCCTCTGTCTGGGTCTCTCCAGGGTGTTTTATTCTGGCAAATTAGTTTTATACACATTTTAAACATTGTTCTTGCAATAGCAGATGTTTCAATTTTTATAAAGACTTTTTTCCTCTCTCAAAGGATACACTTTAGCAGGCTAAGTTGCCTAATGAAGCCATTTCCCTCTGCTCAGGGCTTTCTCAGGAGTTTGATTTTTTTTTTTTAATTCACAGTGATATAAATATCTCTTGGATCTACCTATCATTTCCGAAGTAAAGCACTGAACTCTGTGCTGTGAACTCAAATGCCTGGGAAAGAGTCCCCTCCAAACACAGGAAAGCGCCTGTCTGTGACTCTGCTTCTATGCTATCAACTAGTAACACTTTCTTCAAAAGATTTCTAAAAAGGAGGATCCTATGATTAGAAAATAAAAGCATTGAAAACTCATCTGCTTGGGCCAGTGGGTGAAGAAAACAGATTTGCCAATATGGGCATTAACTGAGATGCAGAGCCTAGGAAAATGGGCAGTAAGTTTGGAAGCAGAGTTTGTGACTTGGAAGAACTTTAGATATTTTCTGATCTGATGATCTGATTTTATAGTTGATGAACATGAGGTATCTCTTAAGCTAAAGCAAAACCAGATATCAGGGGCCAGGGCAGACACATTCATCTTTTGTTAGAATGGTTTAGGATCTGTGTCAGATATCAAATGGCACCAAAAGCCTCGTGTGTTTGGAAAGTGATTGAGTCACGGGGGCTGCAAAGCTGCCTCACCGGGGCATACGTTAGAGAGTGTATGTGTCTGTCTTTCCCCATCTCTTCCCTTTGCTTTCTGCTTCCTGACATAACACGGCAACTTTCTGCAGATAAGACCCTCCCGCCATTCCATTTCCGCCTCAGAAGCAGCTGCCGTGGGTGGAAAGCGTGAGCCAAAACCAGTCTCTCTTTACACTGCAGAGGTCAGATATGGTGTCACCGTGCCTAGGAAGGTGACCAAGAGAATCCGGTACCTGAACTGCAAAAGCTCAATGTCTTTTAAATTTTTTTTATATTTTTAAAGAGGGTAAAATTAAGCAGAACAGGACATATCATAAGATGACAATGTAAGAGACATGGATTTCAAAACAAGACAACTGGAGATCTTCACTGTCTATCATATTCTCTCTTGTTTTCTTCCAAACAGTTGTCCATATCTTCACATACAATGAATTCATACAAAACAACATAGTATAGAACTGATCAGAACAGGATGAGGAAGGTGTTTTAGGTCTTCAAGACCAGACAATAGGGAAGTCAACCATGGCTGTCATAGTGTCTCTCATTCTCTTCAAAATAGCTGTCCACACCTTCACATAATTTGAAATAAAACAAAACAAAACAGACTAAAATCACTCTGAACAAAGCATAATAGTATTGCTGGATTTCACAGCATGATGCTACAGAATCAGCACTGGGTACCTTAGTGTCTCTTTTTCTTCAAAGTAGCTGTTCATTTCATTGTGCATTATATTATCGATTCTCATAAACTTTTTAGAAGTTCTATGCATGCATGAGTCTCTACCTGTATACCTATCCTTTCTGTATTGGAGGGAAAAACAAAACAAACCAAGACAAAACAAAACAAACTCCTAGAAAAACACAAAACTAAAAAGACATGTAAAGAGCAATAAGAAAGAGCCCAGAACGCTGACAATCAAGGCCTTCGAAACAAGGTGGTGTGAGCATAACTAGGGTTGTTATTTTACATCATGATCTTCAAGAGTTCCTCAGATCACTATACAATGATATGAACAATTGTTACAGTCCTATAAGTGTTAACTATTTTGTTCCAAGAACTTATAGTTTATAGTGCAATCATCTTAAATATCCTGTGTGTTTATATAATTTTAGACATTTTTTCTTTTCCCTTCTTTTTTCTTTTTCCTCATTTTCCCTGAGAGATTATTTTTCCCCTTTAAGCAGATTCTTATCCTTTCATTGTAATTATTGAGTTTTTGTATCTCATGTACTCTTACCATTTCTTATACTAGGGAGACTATATGGTATTTACACATGTAAGTTTGATTTGTTTCACTTATGAGTATGGTCTCGAGTTGCATCTATTTATTTTTAAATATCTCAATGTCATCATTCTTTATAGCTGAGTAGTACTGCATTGTATAAAAGTACCACATTTTTTTTATCCATTCCTCAGTTTATGGGCACTTAGGTTGTTTCCAAGATCTGGCTATTACAAATTGTGCTGCTATAAACATGGGATGCACATATATCACTGTGGTATGATGTTTTCAGTTCTTCAGGGAATATGCCCAGAAGTGGAATAGCTGGGTCAAATGGGACTTCCAATTCCAGCTTTTTGAGGAATCTCCAGACTCACCTCCACAGTGAGTCTGCACCAGTCTGCACTCCCACCAGCAGTGCAGAAAACTTCCTTTCCCCCCACAGCCTCTCCAGCATTTGTTGTTGGTAGTTTTCTTTATCTTGGCTATTCTTTCTGAAGTGAGATGGAATCTCAATGTGGTTTTAATTTGCATTTCTGTAATGACTAATGATTATGAACATTTTTTCATGTATTTATTTTCCATTTGTATTTCTTCATCTGAGAACTGTGTGTTCATCTCAGATGCCCATTTTTGCATTGGGTCTTTGAATTTTGGGAGTCTGATTTTTTAAAATTTAGACAGAAGTCTTTTGTCTGAGGGACAGTTCACTAAGATTTTTTTTTTCCAATTTGTGGGTTTTCTTTTCACTATACTGGAGATTTCTTTTGACATGCAGAAACTTTTTAATAAGATGTGATCCCAGTTATTGATTCTGGGAAGTATTTCTTGCTCAGTTTGATTCTTGTGTATGAGTTCTCTACCTATCCCTATGTCTTTAAGATTTTTACCTACTTTGTCTTCCAACAGATTTAGTATTTCTGATTTAATATTTAGATCTTTGATCCATTTAGACTTTAGTTTAGTACATGGTGATAGGCATGGGTCTAGTTTTAGTTTTCGGCATATGGATAGCCAGTTTTTCCACCACTATTTATTAAAGAGACTATCTTTTTTCCAGTGAACACGTTTGGCCCCTTTATCAAAGACAAGGTGGCTGAGTGTGTTTGTAGTTGTAGTGTATCTTCTAGTCTATTCCATTGATCTTCAGGTCTGTTTTTATCCCAGTACCATGCTGATTTTATTACAGTAAAAGCTCAATATCTTAGGACAACACAGGGATATTTCTCACTGTGCTACATGCCGGTCATGACTGGTTCATGAGCTGTGGGATCGAGACTGAGGAGTCTCTACCTGGGACATCACAGGTGCTGTGGTAGAGGAACATGAGCATGAAGAGTCACACCTGAAATTTAAAGACTCCCACCGCATAGGTCTTATCTCACCGCTGCTGAACGCTTTAGCCAAACAAATAATCAATTACGCATTCAAGGAGGTAGGAATTGCAGTCCCACTGTGTTCTTGGGAGGAGAAAAACAAATACTTTCAAAGGGTCCTAATGTCTGCAGATCCTTATTACTCATGCAATCACTGGAGATTTTCATCTATTTTTACTCACAGATGCCAATAATGAACATAGGAGACACCCACCAAGGTAAGATTTAGCAGTCAGGGTGGAGTAGCAAATGTCCTGGCTCTGGAATCCACCCGGGTGGTGGGCAGAACACACTTCTGACTGTGTCCAGGTGGCTCATGGAGAAGCAAACTTGGCTGCTGTATCTGGGCCCTCACCCCTTCTTCTCTGGTCCTGTTCCTCTATGTCACTTCCCATCCCCATGAATTAAGCAGTTTTGCTCTGCCGCACCCTTCTGCACTGTGTTCCTGCTTTGGGGCCAGCTGGCCATGGACTGAGTCCTCCAAAACTGTGATCTATGTTAAACTTCTTTCCCTTCCAGTCATGAATGTCAGGTATTGTGTTTCAGCAATGGAAAAGCTGATGACTACACAAAATGATACCTTAAAAATAAGATGCTTTGAGAATGAGAGAATAGAAAACACATTTTAGAAAAGTATCGTATGATTGAGTGGCAGAAAAGTTTCTTCCAACGTAGACAGTGTGCTGCCATCTGGCTGAATTAGTAAGACCCAAGCTGTTGAAAGAGAAATGTTATTAGGATTCTGAAGGAAAAGATGAGCTTGAATGTAAGGAAATATTGACAAATAGGAGTCAGAGGAAGAAACATGAGAGCACCCCACCCCACCCCTGCAGTAGCCATGGGTGTGGAGGACAGATGGAAGAACCAGTCTCTGGAGAACAGATTCAGTAACACCTGAGACCGACACATAGTTTTCCTCATCAAAGCATGTTTGGAATAAAAATTTGAACTTTGTGCATGTTTTTGTGTAATGGTACAAATGAATTGACCAGGCTAATAGGAATACTTGATCTTAGTAAGTAGGAGCTCATGTTATCATCACTCCATAACTTGTCCTCATTTGCACTCTTTGACTTAAGTGCTACAAGGCAGTCTCAGTTCTCTGTTTATTCTAGAAGATGACATTTTCTAGGTCTGGGTGTCAATTCTTTTTTTTTTATTTTTAGTTTTTTTATTTAGAGAAAAAAATGAAACAGAAAGAGGATAGAAATAATACAAAATTTCAAAAAA